>WMED01018575.1:0-12661 GCA_019650415.1 Pipa parva | reverse complement strand
TCACTACTACAGCCTCCTACTCCACACAGGTTGCTACGGCACCTGTACATTACACTAGGGGGGTTATTAACTGTCAGAATTGTTGCGTATAGGTGCAAATTCGCCAAATAAAGATAGTTGCAATAGGCTGCTACTGTCGCAGTCACATCTTTATAATAAGAATATTGTCGCAGTCACGATTTTATTATGGGAAAATTGTCGCAATCTTAACTTTAAAAAACTGTCATGACTTTACAATGGGGAAATTGTAGTGGATTTGCTATCCGCTGTTTGCGAATTTGACAGTCGAATTCGCACCTTAGTGAATAACCCCCTTAAAGAGGAACTGGACAACTGTAACACCTCAGCTTTGGTGAGTAGGGGGCTGCTGCTGCTTCTGTCTGTCTAACTTGGAACACTACACAAGAGGCGGCTACAGATTCTGCTGTTGCTTTTTTGCTATGGGAATCTTCTGTTTGTGAATATGGAACGACTATCACAACTATCAGAGCATAGCAGCTCGCAACTCTTTAAAATGCAGAAATAGCTGTGGGCGTATTTTCTTACAGTAATACAATGGTCAAAATGTACGTTTACAGGTGAGCACCAGAGGGGTGAAGAAGGGGGGGTATGAGAGCTACATACTAATCTATTTAACAACTCCCTTTACAGAGAGGGATGCCACATTTAATTTTAGTACCATTCTTTAAAGCCATATGTATAAAGAAGACAAAAGGTCCCAAGAGGTCTAATTAGTCTTAAGAGAAAAGTAAAATACAGTTCTTACCATTAACAATGTTTCAGCCACTGAGAGTAGCATTTACATCCCAGCGATAATGGAAAGTCATCGATGAAATATGCCCCCAAAAGTTTAATTCATGTCTAGGCACATTCTTAAATTCATAATTACTAACTTCTTTTCCCAATGAGTCATTTAAAATATTACTGAAAATATAATATTACAATAATATGCATCTCATTCTAATAACCTTATTTTCCCTTTCTTTCTCCTTTATTTGCACTCTCACATATTTCAATACAGTTTCTTCTTGCAGAATGTAAATCTCTTTTAGCTTAGTTACCAACAGTTTCTCATTGCGCTGGAAATCCATTATGTGGTACTCTAAGTAGTTCTGATCTCATAATTTCCACATTGCAGTAAAGTGCATTATAATTATCACCTCAATCAAAAGAACATATTTAGCAAGTAAATTTAGGCTCAAGTAGATTTCCTCTCTTTATATACAAATAGCACAATGCTTATTCTCACCAGATTTTGCACGGCAACAAATGATGTGTCATTGTGTTAAAAAGTTTCCTTTGCAATAGAGGCAATTTTAATTGAACATTTGCCTTTCTGGCATCCTGAAAAATGAAAGAAAAGTTATATATTTTGTACTGTGATCCTAAAAGGCAAAACAGAACCACAGAAATACATTTTATATAGTCATCACATAAAACAAATATATAGTTTAAAATTGAATTAAGCTTTTTATGTTATACGCATTTCATTTTTCTTTTGCTAATGAAATGTCAAAAAACTGGTGTTTCCCCTGTAAGCAACCATGTTAGATTTCTGGCCTGCTCTACTGTCTGCAATGCCAACCAAAATAAGAAATATTGTGTTGCTCGCAATTGCATAAAGAGGGTTTCTAAAAACCCAGCCTCTGGTACTCCCAGAATTTATCCTGTGTCACATGGGAAACATTTAAAGCATGACTTCTTGGTGGAAATTAATCACCTTTACAGCATGACCTTTTGGTGGATCTTGATCACCTTTAAAGCATGACCTTTTGGTGGATCTTGATCACCTTTAAAGCATGACCTTTTGGTGGAACTTGAGCACCTTTTAAAGCATAACCTTTTGGTGGAACTTGAGCACCTTTTAAAGCATAACCTTTTGGTGGAACTTGAAAAAGGTTAAAAAGTATGTTTTTAACAGTCTTGACCATTTTTTGCTTGAAAACTGGGTGAAAAATGGCTGAAAATTAGACAAGAAATGGTCAAGAAAGTCGAAAACATACTATTTGACTTTTTTGCACGATTTCTGGTGAAAAACTGCATTCTGATTTTGGTAAATTTCATAAGAGTCCAAAGGAGCCACCATAACATCCATGAATGGAGTCTCAAAAAAAACGGTCTTAGAAAAATCTGGTGCTGATTGTTTGTAAACTGGAAGTTGTAACATCCATGTCTGATCATATCGATCAAGAGATCAAAGAAAAACTGCAGCCTCAGACATATTAGATGTCATATTTGCTCCATTCCTGTCCCATCAAAGCTACTCTTTTGAGGAAGATATCCCTGACTAAGACTCAAGGCCAGAGTTTCCAGAACCCTCAAAATTAATGTAATTAAAAAAACTAAAAGAATATATCCTAGCCCTAGTTCATGGTGGGATAGTGGTCCAGAAGAAATAGATCTTATCTCCAAACTCCATTCATTTTTGTAAGCTATGAATGAAACAGATATTTAGGTGAAAAGGGAAGGTTTACTTAAGTCTTTTTTGATATGTCCACATCTTCAGTACCAGGGCATATATCTCTAGCATTGTGCTTTAAGATATCAGTGCAATAACCAATCAAAGCCCAATCTAATTTTGCCCCTCCTAAATGTTAATGCAAAATAAGCTGCTGTACCAATGTAAAAACTTACAATCAAGTAGTGTCCCGTTGAAACTAAGTTGAGAAAGCCCATATCTTACACATGAAAACCATGTGGATGCAAATGCCAATGATTAACCTTTTGCTTATAGTGTCATTTAAGACTGAAATGTATAACCTGTTTTTTCTTTGTGACATTAAGATAGAGGGGGATACCTAGGAGATATAAATTAAAATAGCAGTCTGACCAATTCCAGTAGTGTGACTACTTGTGTTTACTATCAACCATTATCATGATATGTCTCATCGTTCGAGAAAGGGCTACCAGCTCGAGACATGTCATAATACTAGTTCATTAAAAACAAATAGTTGCACTAATGGAATTGGTCAGACTGCTATTTTTCCTTATATTGTGTGAATTTGTTGCAAGATGGATGTATTGTGTAGCAATGGCCTGAAGAAATATCAATTGCATCCAGTGGAACAGGATCCTACTTAATTAGTTGAATACCTAGGAGATGTCTTCACTGTCCACACTTGCCTGTATGTTTATACTAAAGTTAATAATTGTAAAATAGTCCATACAAGAAGCAAGAGGAACGGTTTTCCTACAGTAGACTCTTAATTAAAAAAAAGGACAGCAAACCTAGCTGTATTAGAACAAACATCTATTTGGTCTTCCACTATTTGCACAGTTATACATACATAAAAATAATCATCAAAGCAAACATATAAATGCAAATGCCACTTCACACAAACCAACTCAATATTTTTAGGGGTTGAAAATTTGCAAAGTCACGTCTCATTTGAAATAATTAAACTATTTCACGATTTTAAATGAAAAAATTTTAATTACATTGCATTATTTACAACATATAATGCAAAATAACAGTAATCCATTGTATGTAACCAGTATATAAAAAAATCAATATAAAGTTTTGAATTGTAATAAGGAACAGTAACAATAAGAGAAATTAGGAATGCATATTTCATTTACAAACCATTGCACTTAATATTATTTAACCATTTAAAGTTGTCTGGTCCATTTACAGCATTATGCAGAACAATGTAGAGCAAGATATCTGAATATTCATTTTAGAGTATTTATGTTGAATGATCAAATTAAAACCTATTTAGAAATTGATTTTTAGAACTGCAAGTACAAGTCCTATGCTAAAAAAAAAAAACAAAAAAAACCCCCCAAAAGAGTAAGAAAAAAATATTTCTAGAAATTCAGACTGTATTTGAATCCAGTGGTATTGTGCTCAATACACTTCCAAATGACTTGATGCTACTAGCTATCGCTGTCTTCATCAGTGTCCCGCTGCCTTGCTCATGTTAAGATAGAAGAAGGCATAGAAAGCAAGCAGAAAAACCAAGAGAGCCGTGACAACAAGGAACACCTCCTAGGAGAAAGAAACGCATAATTTACATATAAATACATATTATATCATTTCTTAAAGGACCAGTAGCAACAGGAAATTGATATCTGGATTGGCATGGCAGTTATACTATAAACAATGCTTCTAAAAATGTCATTTTTGAAGTTGAATTTCTGATCTTTATTGTTTTGTGTCCTCTCTCCAGGCAGAGTTAATTACGGAATGAAAACGAAGAAGCTACAGGTACTGAATTTAATTAATTAAATGCAAAAAAAAAGATTCAATTTATGAAAAAAGTTCTAACTCTTTTTGTGCTATTTTTCTGTTGCTTCTTTACCTACACAGCAGTCCTATCACACTTTATGACTAATATACAAACTAGCTTTTTAAAAGGAAAGTAAAATTAGTTTGCCATAAAAAAAACATTGCTTTCATCAATTCAGCCTGGTGGTGCATTAGCACAGTGGCTGAGATGAGACTTGTACTAAGACAGACAACAGTACACTAAATTAAACATTTTATAAAAACAATACATCACCATTCACCAAAAGTAGCGCAGTACTGTTTATGGATGTGTCAGAAATGAATTAGGAGTACATAAAAATGAAAGCATTTCAAATGATGATATCTTTTGATAGGCTATGTTTACCTTTTAAAGTAAATACTGTAACATTTAGTTAACAGATACACACCAATTCATGGAAAACATAGCTACAAGAAACATGCAAATACACAACACCTTTACAGTGTTTCTACACACAGACATAATAATATAATGTAAATAAAATGTCATTTATTGATTCTCACATTTATTGCTAAAATTCAGTAAGACACTATATTTTTAACATTAGGTTGTTTATTTTGTTAATTTCAGAAACAGTTTGAATAAAAATGAAATAAAATTACCTTCCTCAGTACCACTTATCATTCACAAGAAAGTGTTATGCTGTGGAATGTCTGGCTTTATTTAGATCAGTATAAATACACTGTGCTTTAACAAGAAGGGTTATTGTATGAGGTTTATGGATTCAGTGTGAGCTTGTACAGCACAAGTGTTAATTCTGTTAATGCCAGAAGCATGCAAGATGGCATGCATATACCTGCAGTAAGTGTGTGCATAGGTGCATAAGGGTTGTACCAGGAAATGTTTGTGTATATTTGCGTGTAATTGTCCAGTACAAAGTGTGTAAACATGGAGAACTAAATGGTCCTAAATATACATAAAGGCAAAACATTGAGAAAATCAGCCTAAAATAGCTCATAGTCATAAAGCAGCTTACTAATCCAGATAATGAACAGTAACAGACTGCACAGGTTATTGTAGCACTTGTTGTAACTTAATACTAGGTGGCCAATAAATAGAAAGCACTTTTTAACAGGCTTTAGTTTCCCTTAAAATACCTTTACAGGAAAGCCTTATAGATTGTTCTTGTAAAGCCTGTTTAAAATATCATGGGTCACTATCCTAAATAGAATAAATTTCATCTGCTTTTGATTAGGCAGAAAAGCAGACAAGTCCAATAAATGTAAGCTAACTGTACCAGGAGAGCCAAAAAGGAAAGGAGTAAAACCTACCTCCAAATGCTTATACACTGATAAATAAATGTAGTAAGTCTCTTTAAACTCTGTGTGTCTTCGTCCTCGGGGAATTTACAGTGGGACTATACAACTTTATCAATAGTTTTGCATTCCAATTTGGAACTGGCAGACATCAAAGTTTAAAGGGGAACTATAGTGATATATCATACTTACCTGATCAATCTAGCAGCAGTACATGAAGTCTAGGCATGCTCAGCCAGTTAGTTAGCCCAGGATTATGAAATGAATACATCACCTCTCTGCTTACTTCTGGGTCTATGTGAGCGACATCAGTCCCTCACATAGACCCTCCTCCTCCAGAGTTTTGGTGAAAAGAACAAACTGGGTGCACACGCAGATCAACATAGACCCGAAAATGAGTAGAGTGACGATGTAGTCAGCCTAGGATCATCAGATGAATACTGATTTGTGTACTGCTGCTAGATTGATCAGGTAAGTATTATTTGCCACTATAGTTTCCCTTTAATATAGTCTCACATATTTATATATTTTGTGGAGATTTTTTTTGTCCTCTAAAGCAGCGGTCCCCAACATTTGCTGAATCGGGGACCTGTTTTCCATTTCCTCTATCCAGCAACGGTTTGACAGACTGCAGGGAGGGTGGATGAGGCGATCCGAGCTGCCGGTCCCATGATAGTGATGGGCTTCCTGTGTGCACGTAATCATCATGGGGCCTAGTGCCAAGGGGCGGCTCGACATTTGAGGACCCCTGCCCTAAAGGTAGCAACTATTAGTATATACCTAGATATATTTGGATTAGTTTTGTCATGGAACACTTTGTGAAAGGAATAACTTTGCAAAATTATAACACAGTCAAGATAACTTAAGATAAGACTGTACATTTACATGCAGCCCTAGGTAGAACATGCTGTTAACACACAAGAACGTCTTGACTTATTGTGTTCAAATTGCAAAATCTGCTTTAAAAAAATCTGTCAAAATCTGCCCTGCTACATCTGTATGCATATTCGCGTGTGCAAAATGTGAGCAGTCACCCATACTTTTCCGTTCCTTTTAGGGTTTCTTAACTGCAAATAAATTTGTCTATAAAACATAATCTAATATATGCATGTGCTCAATATTTACACTTTAGATTTCAGCTCCATATTTTGGTGCCTTTGAGCAATTAAAATCCTGCATGGACAGCATATAGAGCGAGGTTAATTATCGACGGTCAGGAAATAAAACATTTAATTGCAAGTCCATTTTCAGAAAAAAAGACGGCGTATTTTACAGCGTTATTCCAAACAAAGGCACTTTAGTGAGAAACATCTTATGACAATTTGGGGAGGAAAAAAAAAATTGAATAACCTTCAGCTCTCCATTTGGAGCTTAATAAAACAGCCTCAATGAATAATTCATGACATTTGTTTAAGTTCTGCGGGGATTTCTACCTGGCTGTTCATGTTTTTAGGTCTAATGGCATAAATTTGTTTAAAGCATTCAGAATGTGACATACATTCGTCAGCGGCATCATCTTGATTTTGCATGGTGACAACTCTATAGAATTTTGCAGATGGTTATACGGCACTCGCGTTAAAGGAACCGATTAGAAAATTTGCTTTGATTTCAAAACGCACAGAATGAGCCGTGAGTAAGTACTGAGTGTTGAAAACAACAGACTATGTAATTTAATGCAGTGGCAACATATTTGTTCCTCTAAAAATAAATAAATAAAGTCAGCATGCAGGTTTCATTTATTTTCTTTCCATTCACAGCTGTGCTTCTAGACCCATCTGGACACATAGCTACTAATCTTAAGAGGATGTATTGGGCAAGTGACACACAACTGCAACAGCCATCTGTTTATGGAGGATGGACAACAAGTCCTAACACTGCATTCACGTTCCTCACATTACATATCAACAGGGATACATGACACAGGACACACAATTATCAATTAAGATAACATCCATGTAACGATCAATGTTCTCTTTTGGACGGGATTTTAAACCAACATAATACTGCAGAGTAATAATTCATTCTGGCACGTTTTATACAGAAATGTTTTATAAATATTTTATAATGTTCTGGTGCTTTCAAAGTCTAACCATTGATTATTTTGAGTAGGTTTGCTTAACTGATCTAAATATCTATTTTTAACTAGAAGAATCATAGTAACATAAGGAAAATTAATCAGTAAGTTGAATTTGAAAAAAAAAAGATAGAAAAAGTCTGCTAATTATTCTTTAACTGCTAGTGATATCTTAGAAATTTTGAAAAAGGTTTCTAAAAAAAAAACACTCAAATCTGTTTGCAAACAACCTAATAGAATTGTACATTTGAACATATCACTTGGCTCCGTGATGTCATAAGTCCTCCACATATCATAAAATCATAATATTTTTAAAGGATCGGTTTTTGTAGGTTTCTCATTTAAGAAACACATTAATAAACTTATAAGGGTTTCCTGGGTTGCAGTGTTGAAAATAAAAATGGTACCTTGGTACCCCAGGACAGTTTGCACATTAAAGCTGGCTATCACACTCACATTTGCTTACTATGCTTTCATTACCATGTGGGAAGGTGTACCATGGTAGGGTAAATGAAATGTCCTTTCATTGCAACATATTCCAAAAATAAACGTTTGTTTAAAATCCAAATGTTATTGTAGGTTAATTCATAATGTGGTCCAGCTTACCAATATGTCATAATTCCTAATCAGATACGCAGGGGATGGCATTCTGGACCTTGATTCCCTTAACCCATTTATCAGTCCTAGGTAGCTGAACTAGGGAGTGGGTTAGAAAGTTTTTTTTATGATGGCTTTGCTGGTGCCCTAAGCTATTCTATCTATGGAAACCATGGGGATCTTTTTGTACTAAGATAATTGTCTGAGATAAATATGCATTTGCAGATTAATAGAGGAGAGTAGCTTCCACTGTTGAACAACTACAAAAAGATATGAAGTTAGGTAAAGATCCTTCTGCACAATGGCTATGCACTTATATAGGAAAATCTAAATTCAAGGAGAATTTGTTTTACATGTCATATCTTTACTTTAAAAAATATGTTTTCTCAAAAAAGGTCAGCTTCTTATTTTTTTAATTAAAAAAAAAAAGAAACGAATGAGTTCGCAAATATATGCTATGAGCCATTTTTTTGGGTTACTGAAAAAGATCTTTTACAGCACGATCCAATTCTTAAAGCAATCCATAATCCAATTACAAGTAATTTGTAGCATATGATTTAACAACAGCTTCCTCTTTTCATAATCGTAATGTTTACCACTAAATGTAGTGAAAAACATATGATGTCTTCAGCAACACACTAATCCAGCCAGAGGCAACAGTGATTGCAGGGAGTTTCAATAGCAATTGGAATAATTCCTTCTTCTTCTGTACATTGTAAGCTTGCAGATGCTCCTGCCGTGATGCTGCTACTTCAGATGCCAAGCAACCTGCTGCTCTGATATCTATGCTGCTGGTGCCAATACACCCACAGGGGAAATGGTATAATGGAGCACACTAGTTGATGACAGTAATCAATCTCAATTCTTTTTCTCTCCCCAAAATACACAAAACTTGAATCGGACATGATCTTGGAGGAGAGCCACAGAGCCTCCTAGAGCAACAGTCATTAAGAGGAGGGGTGGGAGTAAATAATGTCTGATTGCTTTTAAAATGCAAATGTTCACTAGGTGTTTTTTTTTCTTTGATTGAAATAGTATGATGAGTTGTCTAAGTACAATATAAATTCTGGATTCAAATGTCCAAAAACAAAACAAAAAAAAAGCTTTCAGTGAGAAGGTTCATCTAAACCTCATCATTTCATTCTCGTCTGAGGTGAACAGATTCATTTATTGAGAAGCAAAAATAAAAATCAGAGAACATGTAAAGTCACATTTTACCTGCACTTCTGCAGATCAGTTTAGAATTCTAACATAGGGATTTGACTTAAAGCCTTAGGAATTCTGAATGACCAATCAAAATCTTGGATGCGCATAACTTCACAAAGCAACTCCCCCGATTCTTTCACATAGATTTTTTTCAGAATTTTTAAGCCTGTGGATCATGTCGGTATTATGAAATTCCAAACAAATCAGCTAAGTATATGAGAGAAGAGGAACTTTTGCAAGGAAGTGACTGTAAATGCATAACCACTGCAAATAGCTCAATACAATATACTAAAGAAATCATTCATTTGCAAGTGGCAAATACCTTCTGGAGACTGGACTGTTGCTTTAACTGACAAATTTAGAACCAATGTGCAAGTCTAATTAGTGCAAGAGTATTTAACCCATTTAGTTAAACCAATGAAATGGTTAACAGAAACTCAACGATTAGCAACCTCTGCTGATAAAGGGAAGTTCAGGAAATGCAGATATTCTGTTTATCCTTCCAGCTGTGAAAATAAAAAGGTCAATCACCCTGGCACTAAAATGAAGCATGCTTAGAGGGAATTGTGCTATCTATAAAGTGTAACTTGCATAGATAGTTCTGCTATGAAGACTTAGTATTGTATTAATATAATTGGCAGCTGCTATATGGCTCAACAACATGTTTTGATGACCACTTGTAGGTTTGTTTTATGAGACTACTGATTATAGACAATTACACAAACAGGGAAAGGTATCAGTTGTCAATCAGATGCAGAAGAAAATTATAAAGAGACAGAGGAGGCATTATTATGAAGGAGTAAAAAAGCAATGGGAATTTCACCACTTTATGCTGCTACACAATCAACAAACTCAATGCTTTGGTGGGAAAAGGGCCATCTTACTGGCAAAAAGTATATCAGAAATACAGAGTGCAACTGCACATACAGTTAAACAGGATAAACTCTGCTTTTAAATGAGGAAGTACTCATAAAATATATTCTCTACATTATGAGGCATAATTCAGGCATAATGTAATGTACTAGGATGTTTCAGACAAACTTGGCAAACTTTATTAATTTTGTAGAAATCTGTTGTTTTGTATGCATTTACTAAACATTGCTACAGTGTGGGGAATAGCAGCCACAAGAGGGTATATTTCATTTTACAAACTTTGTAAACATATTTTTGTTCTCTGTTGCTCATATAAAACAGAAACATATTTCTAATAATTACAACTATTTAATTACCATATTTTCTGACGTATAAGATGACTGTGCATATAAGATGATCCCCAACTTTTCCAGTTAAAATAAAAAGTTTTGGGATATACTCACTGTATAAGACTACCCCTCTTGCAATGCAAATCCTGCTTGTATTGGTCAGCTCTCCCTGTCTGCCCAGCCCTTCCTGTCTCCAAGACTATCAAAGTACTGTCACAGTGTGCTGCCCCACCAAGCCCCTTCCCACACTGTGATGCCCCCACAACTCCCCTCCCACACTGAGCCGCCCCCTCCTTCCTACTCCTTACCCTCTGAAGGAGGGGGGTGCTATCGCAGTGCTCGCCTCCCTCCTTTTCCCTCTCCCTACCTACCTCCTCCCTTGCCTGGCTGCCTGTACTGTAGTACTTAGAGCCACAGCGTTTCCTCTCCCCAGCAGTGATTAAACTTCCTGTCGCTTATAAGGATACAACAAATTTATTTAACCATGTTTTCAACTCTTTTAAATTATATATAACAGTGATGCTATATGTATAATCTAAAATCATTTTTAAAAGATTGTATTATATCTTCTAAGCTGTACCACCAATTGTGTGTGAAGGGGTTACAATATCAAGATGGGGGGCTAAATCTTCAGAAGCCATGTTAAAAACAATAACTATGAACAAAGGTAAATTTTGTCAGTCTGCCTATTAACAGTTATTCTAAGTATTTTTTTATTTTTTTAATTAATGACTAAAGTCATTTTGGATTTCAGGTTTTGTGTACTTGTATATTAGAATGCAAAAGAGATCATATGCTCATCTTATCTACCTGATTTTACAAATATTTTACTATGCTATTTTCACATGATGCACTTTATGTAATTTATACGTATTTATTGCTATAATTACCTATTTATGTATGAGGACGCTATGTAATCTCGCTGATTTGTATTTTACTTATTCAGTGACAATAAATAATCTAATCTAATTTAATAAGCAGAAAATTCTTTACATGTATGATGGGGCAGAGCTTGCAAAACTCACTTACATGCAAGTTTGTGCCATGTTTACATAGTTAGTGTTTCGGAATATGGTCCCAGGATGGGTGCCAGTGAGCCTTTGAGAAGATAAACCAGCAACAAATTTCACATTTTAATTGGCTGGTGTTTTCAGTGACTTTTCGGTGCGTTTTTTTCCAGTATTTACCAACTGCAATTCTTTCATTGACATCAACAGGAAAACTGTTCCCCAGTCCTAACTGGCATGAAAGTCTCATTTCCTATGGGAAAGTCATGAAGTGGAAGACTGAAAATCTGGGCAAAACGGCATCAAAATGTAGAGACAACATGTGTTATATAGCAACAATATATATAAAAAATAAAAATAACTTTTCTAACCTCATTTTATTTATTTATTTTTTTATATACAACCAAAATATCAAATGTGAAATGCAAACCTGTTACCTTTCCATAAATATCCCTGAATTTTTGTGGCCAACGGCTGAAATTAGAGAAAAAATTTGATTGAAAACCAGGGCAAATTTCACTCCCCCACCAACTCAAATGAACATTCACTTAAAACAAATTTTCTTGCTTATTTTAATGGATCAGATAATGAACGGCAAACCCTTGTACTTTACAGCTTTAGTAAGAAACTTTTTTTAGACTGTGTTCTGTGTAAAATGATTATCACAGGTAGAACTGTTCCTTGGGGAAATTAAGAAGTTATATCAGTAGTTGGAAAGAAAAAAGTGTTAGTTAAAATATTGTCGTCTATTCAGTTGTTAATATTCTGATAAGATAACTTACCTAGCATAACATGGCATCCAAGGGCGTAGTGTTTCCAGGGTTTCTTCCACAAGACTTTGTATCTTACTGGGCATGCCTTATAAATTTGAGTGTATTCATTTAGAGCATTTTTGTTCTGTTTCTCCCACAGTAATGACCAGATGATTTAATTAGTCGGAATACAGTAAAACCTGATATCTGTCATTCCAATCAGCTGCATCTCACACTAACAGCCTTATTCACCATTGTGCGAAGTGAGCCGCGAAGCCTTCGGCTCACTTCGTACATGG
>WMED01018574.1:0-12661 GCA_019650415.1 Pipa parva | reverse complement strand
CTTGTCACGAGCAGCGCTTGTAGCTGATGCGCTGCTCGTGAACTGACTGCTCTGACTGCCCTGACTGCTCTGACTGCCGGCTAGTACTGAGAGATCCGCTTCTCCCTGGCACTAGCCGGCAGTCAGAGCTGGCAGTTCATGAGCAGCGTATCAGCTACAAGCGCTGCTCGTGACACTCCTCCTGGGCCCGGCTTCTTCCCTCCTCCCAGCAACGATGTCAGTTCCTGTTAAAAGCAAGAACTGACAACATTACTGGGGAGGGAAAGGAAGGATAACAGTGGCAGCCGTGCCAAGGAGGAGGTAGGTAAGGAGAGGGGACGATAAGATAGCGCCCCTCTCCTCCTAACTGTAGGCCCGGCATTTGCCGGTACGCCGTACCGGCGCGTACTGGCACAAAAAAAGCCCTGACTACTGCCCAGCAGCAAATATAATATTGTGAAATGCAGCTAAATGTCATAACATCATCATCAAGTAACATACAACAGCTGATAATGCTCAACACTACATAATACATATGTTACAGTGAAACCTATACATCTCCTCATGTTGCTAAAATGTTATTAAACTCACAAAAACTAAAAAAAACCCTATTTTTTTCACAACTAACTTATTTTGACAAAGATGATGCATCTATTAGAAATGCTGAAAGTGACTTTATAAACAAGGAGCAAGACATATGGCCACATTGACTAAAGTCTGAATAAGTCATGTAGGGCTATGAATTCTCTATTCTCCACTTTCCATGTTTACTTATTGAGCAAAGTCTGCGAAGTGGCAAACATGTGAACAATTTGAGCGACTCCATGAGTTGTAAACTTATGGAGCTCTTCACATCATTTTGCACGTGCATGCACAGATATTTCTACTATTGACTAACTGGAAGAGTGGTGCAAAGGTGTGAATAAGACTAGGTGAATTGCTCCAAATTCACCTGTTTGACTTTACCACTTCAGATTGGTGAATTGGGGGGTTTATGGCAGGGTACCAATCTGGTGTAAGGTGACTATTCATTCAAAACTGACAATGGTGAGTGCGACTAAGTGACAGCATGACCAAAGGACAAGGTGACTGACATAGAAACAGATAGAATATTCACAGAATACAGTTAGTGGGATATGATGAGACTGACGTCACTGTCCTTCACTTGTCGAATTTGCTTTACTCCGTAAGACTTGTTATCCTACTTCTATCTGACTGACTACATCACACTACACATCTGACAGCAATTGCTGCTGTCTGCCTGTTCAGCAAGTGTATTCTCCACTTAGTCAGTACTGAAAAATGAATTTGCAAGTATTTTGGCAATGTGGCTCAAATGTAGGGAAGTGAATTTGACAGGTGAATTTGGACTTTAGTCAGAGAGACTCATATAAACTCAGAAAATTTATTTGCACTTTTCCGAGTTTAATAACTCAGGAGAAGGCTTTGAAGTTTCTCCCGGTAAGTATTGCGAGGTTGTCTTGTGCGATACTTGCTGTGACAAACTTTTTTTTAGTAAATATATCCATGGAAAGGTAGCTATACTGTATGGCTACCCTTTCCATTGATATATTTAATTAAAAAAAGTTTGTCATGGCAAGTATTGCAAGAGGCAATCTCGCAATACTTACCGGGAAAAATTTCAAAGCCTTCTCCCGATTAAACTCAGAAAAGTCTAAACTGATTTTCCGAGTTTAATAAATTTTGCCCTCGTGGCCAGTTGTGGCAGTAAGAGAAGAAGGTAGTGGGAAGCCATTGGCTTCCTCTAGAGCAGCGGTTCTCAACCTTTCTACCAGGGTGACCCCCGGCTCTGACGTCACCTCGCATCGGGTGATGACGTTCGGCTGAAACACCATGACGTATGTGCGTCACGTGGTGATGTTTGGCCAAAACATCATCACGTACGTGCGTCAAGTGGTGACATTTTTGGCTGACGTTACCGCGCAGGAACCCTTATAAGAAGGATTCCTGTGGGCGCTTCTGGGTGCCGCAGTGGTTCTCGACCCCCATGGGTCGGTCGTGCGACCCCCCAGGGGTCGCGACCCACAGGTTGAGAACCGCTGCTCTAGAGTGATATAATCTCTAGCTCAGTAACAGCTATACATTCTTTTTTTTTTTTTTTTAATCTGTGGAAAAATTAAAAATGCATGTTTGAGTAAATAGAGAAGGGAAGAACAAAGAACCAGGTAATCATAATTAACATTCTCTGTTTCAGTTCTTATGTTTTGTGTTGTGTTTTTAACTATATATTATAGGAAATCACTCAAGTGCTGGAGCAGCCTTTAGGATTTAACACA
Organism: Pipa parva; assembly: GCA_019650415.1. Taxonomy (NCBI): domain Eukaryota; kingdom Metazoa; phylum Chordata; class Amphibia; order Anura; family Pipidae; genus Pipa; species Pipa parva. Next base: position 10,385 of record WMED01018574.1, on the reverse strand, counting down.
CTACAAACAGAGAGTTTCTTTCATATTGAAATGTTTATTAAAGGGAAAAACGAACTTATCACAGCCTTTCTTTGGCAAAACAACAGTCACTTCAAAAATAGCAATTTCCACAGGAAAAAGTCCTTGGTCAAAAACACAGTGGGTAACTACACCCCAAACAGGTTTGGTAACAAAACAGAATATATTCCTTTCTCCTTGGTTATCTCCTTGGGGTTTCACAGAGCTGCAAAGCCAAGCTGTATAGCAGTCTTTAACCACTAGTCTGTTTCTGTCACAGGGATTTTCAGTCTCAGCCACAGAAATCACTTCCTGACTTTCAACTCCACCCCCAACTGGCTCTCCCAACTGCCTTTTAATCAGGCTCTAGCCTGCAGCTGGGGTGATTTACAAAACCTGGACTGACCTCCAGCAGTATGTCTGCATAATTGGGACAAAATACCTCCCCTCAAATACAACATCCTCATAATACCTATGGATATCAGTTTTCAAACCAAGAGAAATAGCGTTTGTTATTTTTTTTGGATTATGTACATTATGCCATTTTAGTTTATAATATATAATGCATTTTACTGTATATCTATATCTGCACTCACATTCTTAAAATAAATACTCAGGTGCAAAGAAGGGAAGTCACTGTTTTTTTTTTACAAAAGCAAAAAGTGTGGATGTTATTATTAATTGTGGATATTACTCACTGTGACCATTGCCAAATATAAATAAAAAAAAATGTGTATCACTTCAATTTAGTTGTACATTGTTAATCACCTGATATTGTTGCTACAAATCAATTCCCAATTCATAACACAATTTCATGATGAAAATGATAGTTTATGGTAATGGGAATTGATTAGCCAAAACAATTATTTTACTCTACATGAAGTTATATTCTTTTATGAAATGTGCAACTTGGGAATGAATTAACAATTAAAGGTCAACATTACTTCACATTTTCAAATAATTCTTGAATTTTTAAAACACTTTTATCGACATAAAGGGTACGCTTATTTGTAATCAGAAAAGGAGCTTTACAAAAGATCTATTGTTTTGAAATCCATAATTGGTGACCATAACGTCCTTTTATGCTTCTGACATTTTCAAGTTGCCGTAATTTCAGAATGTAGCAGTTATGTCATATTTGTGATGAACACTAGCAAACAGCCCTTACACTTTTCAATAGATGACTTGACTTGAAGGCACTGTCAATTAAATCAAGCTGAATAACAGGGTAAACTGTGACCTTAATTAAATAGGTATATTTCATGTAATTCAACTAAATGGCTATCTTTTACATATTTTTCTTTTACATTTTTAGAGCTCATCATATGATTAATATTAATAATATATTCTGTTTTTAAAATTCAGCTTGGACTGAGCCAACTCAATATCCAACTGTAAAACAACTGGTTTGGTGCGCTGACCAGAGTAGGCAAAAGTATCTCTTCCTTTTAGATGTCTACACCAGAATAATCTTAAAGATTTCTTCAGTATATATTTAAGTTGATGCAAAGTTACCTGGTACCATTTTTAGCTTAACATTTTCAGGATGTAAAGTTCAGGCTAATGTAAGGGCTATATTTTCATTTAGTTATTGCCCATGAAGCTATCATATCTATAACTGGGAACGTTGGATTGGCGAGACCAGAGTTTTTGCTAGTTTAGGAGATTGGAAGCTGGGGCTTAATGAATGGGCTTAATTATGTCATTAATAGGGGTAGAGATGTTGTAAATTATTGCAAGCTTTAGATATGTGTATTACTCTGACAATATAAACCACTGCCAAGGCCAGCATAAACCAAATAAGACTATACACAACTTTCCTATTAGGATTTTTTTTTTAATGATCCTCATTGAAGTAGGAAGTTCAAATGAAACCAATGGGCAGATATATCTCAAATGGCAAAATAATCCAAAACCAGCTACTAAAGTATCTAAAAACAGCCAAGTAACCAGTAACAAGGTATTTAACAGAGAACTAAAGCTCATTAAACCTAGGGGTGATTCTTAAATTGGGAGAGGGAAAATACTTCCTTCACTTCATACTTCCTGTTGGATTAATTAGAATTCTGCTTCTGCACTTGCTCATTTCACCAAAAATCCAAGTGGAAGGGAAGAGGATTGTATTCCTCTGGTGTAAGACAGGTCAGTTTGCAAGTGAGAGCAAAGCTAGAGCGAATAAACCCTGTCAACTATTTCCCCCCTTCCTTCTCACGAATAAACCCTATGCTTAAATACAGAAAAAATAGCATACAATATAATGTTAAAAAAAGTAAGTAAACAGTAAGGAATGGGTTAAACAATACTTTTTCAGTGTTGCAGCAGACTAGAGCCTCAAAGGCATTCAGAACCTCGGTCCTACATAGTTGGGCATGGGGGGGCCTTAAGATGGTGAGACATTAATTAGATCTATTTTAGGCCACCTCCTGAGGTTAAATTAAAGAAAAGAAGCCCATTGGTAGGGAAATGGGTCCATAATATTTTATATCCTAGGCCCTGCCCCCACCACCTGGAGATATGGGATAAAGGAATGAGGTCAGTCACTGACCCCATCCAAGGTAATAGAGGCTTGTTTACTTAAGGCTGGGTTCACACAGATGGATTTAACTCTACCTTTATAAAAAAAAAACGCATGAAAAAATGCTGGCACATTTACATTGGCTACTTTTCCTTCAGGCAGCGCTTCCATGTAAAACACCTCCTTTTCATGACTATAATTGTTAAATTCCTATTGTTACTAATCATGTTACATCTTTTGTGTCGTGTTTTACATGTCGAAAAAAATGCAAGAAGTGTCCTAGTATATATTCCTCTCTATAAAATGTTAGTGTTGTAATAATGAAATAAATGTTTTGTAAATATATATGTATTAAAAAATGTATCTTTATACAGCATTTCTCTCTGTCATCTTCCCTGTCAGCCTGACTTTTCTTTCCAGAGTCTGGTGGGTGAGGCTAAATGATGACTGACATTATAGCTCCTCCAATGAGATCCCTGTTAAATCATGATTTAAGGGATCTGATTGGAAGAGCTATAGTGTCATTATCATCATTTAGCCACGCCCACCAGATACTTGGGAAAGAAAAGACAGACTGACAGGGAAGATGACAGAGAGAAATGCTGTATAAAGGTACATTTTTTAAAACATGTTTATTTCTTTAGTACAACCTAAATTAGTATTAGTGTTGAGGTGACAGGGGCACTTTAAATAGAAATGAAACATTTTCATTTGTCTGTGATGCACTGATTTGTTTGTGCCCCACTAACTACATGAGGTTTTGGGTCAGACCAGTTTTCATGTTTTCAAATAAACTGAAGATTATATTTTTTATCTTCTGTATGTTTCTTTTCAGAGTAATCCATCAATTTTTTATTCTGCATTTAAATTATTTTGTATAGATAAGTAAAAAAAAAAAGCCTTGTAATCTGTCTTTTTGTTTGCTTTATTGCTGTCTGTTTTCAAAGATTTTTGCACTAACATTTCCTGAAAGAAAACAAAAATGATTTATGTAGACAAAACATTCAGACCATTTGTGAACATTTTACTTGTTATAAAATAAGGGAATTTTAAATACTTTAACAATCATTTATATTTTTGATGTCTGACTGTCAATAACAGCAGCATGCTTCAAGAATGCTTAAAACATTTGTAGATCACTAAGCTTCACAAGAGAGATATTTAGCTAAATATGTTTACATTTAGATTTATATGTGAGTTGAATATTATTGTATTATATATTGGATGATGTACTCCTTTCTGTAGTTGATAAGGGTTTTAATAGAAACCAAGAGTTTCCATTAAAATATAAAACACAACGTCATAGGCTGAGTTATACAGGGCCTGGAACTTCTCTATATAATGCCTTTATGACCAATTCACATATAAATAAACATAAATATTTAGCTAAATTACTTTTTTAGGAAGCTTAGTGCTTTACAGATGTTGATGCATGCTGTTGATTGACAGTAAATCATCAAAAATATATTTACACCTTGAATCCTATTTTAGTACCTTAGGGCGAAATTTATTAAAGTTGGAAAGATTGGTCTGGGTCTTTCCAATTTCACCAAGTGAAATTTTGTTTTTTTCTCACGAGATTTCACTCGAGATAACGAGATCAAGTTTTGGGATCCCAAATTTTCTATATTTTCCATGAAAAGGAAGCCATGTTACTGTCCACTGAAATAGTGGACCCTCTTACCACTGCGGAAGTTGGCACAGGTTTATCTGAGGCATGGAGTCTAAGTAGCCTCTGGTCTTCACCTTTAACCCCCACATGGAAGTACTGGGCTTTGCGGCGAGAGACTCCCAGGTTGCGGCCCTCAGACTCACCCTCCGCAGGTGGTAGCTGGAACAGGGACAAATGCAGGTGTAGAATACTGGAACAGACTCAAGAACACAGGTACAGGATTCTGGGACTGGAACAGACTTAAGAACAGGTACAGGATTCTGGGACTGGAACAGACTTAGGAACACAGGTACAGGATACTGGAACTGGTGCTGGGACAGACTCAGGGACAGGTACATGAAACAGGGAACTGGTGCTGGGACAGACTCAGGGACAGGTACAGGAAACAGGGAACTGGTGCTGGGACAGACTCAGGGACAGGTACAGGATATAAACTTTAATATAATACAGGCAAAGACTAAGAACTAGCCGGGACCTAAATACATACAATACTCAGGTAAGGAACTGCCTGAGAAGCCAGCTTTTAAACTCCCCGCTGGCTGCAGGGAAGGGACTAGCGTCATCATTTAAAATTGTGACGGCAGTCGCCTGTGAACAGAGCGCTTCCCAGTGCGGGCAGCAGAAGGAGGTGAAGGCGTTGCAGGAGCGTGGACCAGGTATGTAACAGTTACTAATGTAAAGCATGGCTACCTTTCCATGGGAAAAAAAATCGAAAACTCAAGAAACTAGGATTACTGGCCTTTTGCTGTTTTAACTTCATTCAGTGAAAGCTTTATTTTACTACTCCGGAGGTGCCCGAGAATACTTTTATTTGTGCCATGATCGGTATCTCCCCCTCCCCATTGAGAATCAGCCATTGATTTGACAAGATTATAGTTCTCCTTTAACAAGTGAAAACAAAGAATTAAGTCTAAATGAATTGTTCTGACTCTTACAGTCACAAGTTGTATCACATTCTTGATACCAGAGACTGAACAAGAGTTTAATATATATGATCAGAAGCCCTCAACTTACATTTTAGGAAGATGGATTCCTACGGTATTGCTAAGGCGTTAAACCCGGTTTGTTAAAGGACAACTGTCAAACAAGATAGAAATTTCAATTTGGGGTTGCATGGTAGATGTACCCAGACATTATTACTACTAGTAAAATAATGTTTTTGAAGTGAAATTTCAGATTAATTGGTTTATTGTGCTTGTCTGTACTGCATTGCTTAAATATTTGCTATGTTGCATTAAAAGGCCACTACCCACTATAAACTCTACATATTCATGACTGGCAACTAAAAGCCTATGTAAATATATATATATATATATATATAAAATTAAAATATTATGCTTAATCCTTAAAAATAGTGCAGATTAAGGGGGTTATTCACTAAAGTCCGAATTGTTGCGTGTAGGTGCGAATTCGCCAGATAAAGACAGTCGCAATAGGCTGCTACTATTGCAGTCGTATCTTTATAATGAAAATATTGTCGCAGTTGTGACTTTATTATGGGAAAATTGTTGCAATCTTAACATTAACAAAATTGTCATAACTGTACAATGGGGAAATTGTAGCAGATTTGCTATGGGAATCTGCTGTTTGAGAATTCGACAGTTGAATTCGCACCTTAGTGAATAACCTCCTGTAGGGATGAAAAATGACTGTTTACTGACTTGCATGTTTACATTATCACTATGATTAACAATGGTATATTCCTTTTACTGCCTTTGTTATTGTTTGATGTGTATTCCTCCCTAAGCACTCAGGGATCTCACACAGTCCATGGGTAGCATGCGGCTCCTGGGGCTCTCATTTGCGATCGTGAGGCACTAGAGTTTCAGAGACATCCTTAGAACAACAGAGGGCAGTTTGATAAAAAATAATGCTTGCCAGTGAGCCCTGACAGAACTTGCAGTGGTGGGCATACTTCACACTCAGAATGCTTCCTTACCTCATGTGAATTCACAAGTGATGTACATAGGTAAGGAAGTGGTGTTCAGGGATGGCATAAAAAAAGGCAGGTGGAGCATATCAAATGCCCTGTCAAATGTTTTCTATGTATTCTCAATTTAACCTGCCGAGCGTGAGAGATCTGCTTCAGAGTAGTTCCAGAATGGAAATACTCTGAGTATAGAGTAATGAAAAGCAACTGAAAAAAACTCCAGCAAAGGCAAGCTTTCAAACAATATCTCCGTCCAATAATCAATTTTTTTTTCTAAGCATGCTGTGCGCTAGGTTTCCACAGGTGAATTTAAAAACTGGAAGAGTTGCAAACATGCACAGACTCTTAAAGAACATACCTGAGGCTATCCTTCTAGCAAGTGTCTCAAATAATTCATTAGCCATTCCCTTATTGAGTCTCTAGAAGCATACTTCTATGATATGCTAAATTAGATACATCTTCAGATATCCTTTTTGTCTTTTCCCTCTTCCAAGAATAAAAAATGTATTTATGTTCTTGGGGATATAATTCATTATACATTTTTTTCTGAACAACAATTCATTTTTGTAGCTTTGGATTTATGTCAACGTTTAGAAGATCTGGTAATAGTTTGTTTTTTTTTACATTCCAATGGGTATTAGCGAAAAACTGCATTTTATTTTTTCATTTTAAGCAAATTTTAATCTAGTTTTCTTTCTTTTTATCAAAATAAACTTAACATGTATTATTATACATGCCACCAAAGCTTTTTCATTTGTAAACTTTATAAAGAACCCATCTGCTTCTAAGGAAAAGGCATAAAAACTTGGCCTTATTGGTCCTTGCTTGCAACTTGGTGGATTGTTCCTTGCATGTTGTTCACATTTCATACTACAGGAGCTATTTAATTCTATCTTCCATTAACGTCTACATCCAAGATGGTTTTCTTGCTGAAGAAATATTTCTGCTTCTTTGGCAATGCTGATTACCTGGCTTTGATCCTTTGATCCAAAGGGTGCTAGTGAATGCCAGAACAGCTTGAGTTTCCAGCCTGACATCCAATCACAGTATTTAGCTCCGTTCAGTGTCTGATCTTTAACTTGAATACTAATGTACAGTACCTGTTAATAACTGTAGGTATATATACTAAAATAATATTAGAAACTTTACTGGATATTATAAAAATGTTGAGCACCAATTAAAAAAGGTCTAGTCAAAAGAAGCATTTCTGAATAGCACTATAAACCAATGTTCATTGTGTACTAATGCATTATAGGAGTAAATTGATTTGAAGTAGGTTGGATAACTCAGATGTACATCCTTATCCTGTGTTACCTACAAAAAGAAAAGAATGCTAATCGAAGTCTTATACAAACAAGGTGACACAGATACAAAGAAAATTAGGAATTACCCATGAGACAACTTTACCTGCTTTACATGCTAAACAGTCTGTGTAGAGTAAAGTAGAGTAATTGTATTCCATCAACTTGTACTAATATATTAACATAGTATTTAAAATTATAAACAATGAAATAAACCCTCATATAGAACACCTACCAATTCAGTCTTGCAGGTAGGAAAATCCATCCCAATCCCATTTATAGCAACCAAACTAATGCTGGATTAATTACTCCTAGCATTGCTTAGTTATAACCAGAAATGAATTTCCATGGAAGAAATGCAATAAACCCATCTTTCACCTGACCAATGTTCTTTTTTGAAGACTTCTGCTTTTGCATACTACATCACAGTTTCCACTAATTCAACATTGAGGATTGTAAGAGGTGGGAGGGATGTAGAGGAGCTACCTGGAGGATTGTCTAAAACGTCAAGAGACTCATATGATGATGTTTCTGCCCCTTTTATTCTGCCCATGTTAATTTGTCACTTCTCCAGCTCTGCTTGCTCATCAAACTCTGCCATGATGTGAATTTGCATCCAATTTGACCTATTTACCAAATGACATGAGCTAGGAATACTGTTGCATAGAATGGAATGCTAAAATCACTTGTAATGTAGACAATTTTAATATTACAATAGTGGTGATAAAAATATGACAAAGTAATGAAAATGTAATTACCTATAATCAATCCTTATAATCAATACAGTTAATATGACAAATTCTCTTTTATACACATTCATGGGATTCATGGGAAAATTATGTCACTTTTCTTTGCTTGATGGATGTTTATCTCACACACATTTGCTACTGTTTGACTGACTATGGCTAACTTTGCATGGATTAGTGCCAGTCACAGTTTGCTTCTATGCTAATGGAATCCTCTGTTTAGTTCAAAAGGATCTATTACTCCTTGAGGAATCCCTCAAATAGGGCGAAACACATTGGAGCTGATCTACTATGTGAATTTAAAGCTGTTTTACGCAAGACTTTTTCTAAAGGTGCAATGTCATTTGCCTAAATGTGAGTGTATTCTTTTTATTTCAATATTAAAGCTTGCCTTAATTATTTGCACTATCTAATTCTCTTTTTTGCAAAGCACCATTTTTCCTGTGAGAAATACAAGCAACATACATGCTATTGGCATTATGGGATAATAAAGGTGAAGTGCAAGAGATAAAATTGTCTGTGCATTTAAATACACTTTAACTACTCTTGACCAATAGAATTCCTATAAAATACTCAGCCTAGAAAAGATTTGGTCCTTCACCCTGGGCTCTGAACACTGAAATATTTATGTAAAATGATTTCAGACTTTAGAATGCAGGATAAAGAAGAACATGCATAGGATTACAGAATCCATAAATAGAAAAAGTACTCACCGCTCCAATCCCCAATTGAAGTCTTTAAAGCACGGGTGCACCGGTATCTGTAGGACGTCTTTAGGGAAGCAAATGTATATATATCAATCCAGCACTCCGGAGTAAATATAAAAAATTCTTACTTTATTGGAACTCCATGGGTGGTAAAATCAATATCTAAAAACAATCATAGCGGTACCAATCAATATCTAAAAACAATCATAGCGGTACCAATCAATATCTAAAAACAATCATAGCGGTACCAGTCAATATCTAAAAACAATCATAGCGGTACCAATCAATATCTAAAAACAATCATAGCGGTACCAAAAGATTTGGTTCAGGTCCTTCACCCTGGGCTCTGAACACTGAAATATTTATGTAAAATGATTTCAGACTTTAGAATGCAGGATAAAGAAGAACATGCATAGGATTACAGAATCCATAAAGCCTGGTTAGGTTGGTCCCTTTTTGAACATGTAACAATGTCTATAGGCCAGTGTTTCAGGTCTCTTGGGAAGCTAGCAACCTGATACAGAAATTCCCACCACCATCTAGATATTTTCATTCTTAAAACAGCAGCACCATTATCATTATTGTGCAGCCTATATCTGCTATAGAGCCTGTGACCAGCAGAAAAGGGTGTTCAAATCTAAAAAAAAAAAAAACTTAATTGTAATGCCTCCATTATATTTCTGAATTGCCTCTGCCTTCTATTGAATAAAATTGGAGGTCCTTGCAACAAACTTATTTGTTTATTAAAAATGTTTTATTAGCCTCCCTCCACCAAATGACTTTTAACATCAGTATTGTACTGCTTCCATATGCATTTGACAGCATGTTTTGTATTGCTGTTACAAACTGCTATTTTTGGACATATGAATAGAAAATGCACCCAACTGTTAGACTATATGCATAGTAAGAAAGATGAGTGCTATAGTATTATATGATACTTTATTTGGACTAACAGTTCATTGTATAAGCCAAGCTTTCGAGAGATATTCCCTCTTCCTTACTATACAACTGGACTAATACAGCATAAACCATCTTTTAGACGATATGCATTGATTCTGTTTTCTTCATGCATGCTTCTGTTTTATTTTCACTCATTACTATTTCCTTTAACATATCTGCTCTCTAGATTTTACTTATCTGTTTGCTGAATATTTTTCTTTAACCTCTGCCAAACATAATATCAGTATTTGTCATACTGCAGTCACCAAAATGAATTATTAAATCATGAGATCCTGAAAAAAAATCACGAACTACCTACCCTAGTACAAATTTCTGTTTTCACCTATAATTATCTAAATCTTTGTTTACAAAATTCCATAACCTCCCACAATTTGTAGGGCAATTAATCTTCACACGTCTCTGGTAATTGCAGCAACACACCTGTGAAATACTGTTCACAAACATGGATAAATATATCCAAGCAATATATACTGTAGGCAGGTCTATGAAATAATTACAGTGTACGTGCCGGTAACTCTGGCATGAAAACCCTGGGAATAAGAAAACTGACAGGGTTA
>WMED01018573.1:0-12661 GCA_019650415.1 Pipa parva | reverse complement strand
AAGTGACAGTCTCCTGTTCCTGCGTAATTAAAGTGACAGTCTCCTGTTCCAGCATAATTATAGTGACAGACTCCTATTTTGCATATTTAAAGTGACAATTCCAAGAGTCTACTTCCAGTTCCTGGTCATCACTAGCAACTACCTCGGAGGGTGCGCTCGAGGGTCGCGACCTGGAGATCTTTCGCAGCTAAGTCCAGTACCCCCTTGCGGGGGTTAAAGGCGAAGACCAGGGATCTCTTAGATTCCGCGCCTCGCAGCGTACCAACGCCAAACCTCCAAGGTAGTACAGTGGGTTCACTTTTCATTCGTGACAGATATATAATCTGCACTGTCATGTGGTAAAGCAGTAAACTAGTAGTTAACTATCCAGCACGGCATTGTATTGGATACAGTTTCAAAACCATTGGCAACATGTGGTTACATTGTCCATTAAAGGGATTGAATCAAGTGTAACAATAGAAACACCATGGGGTCAACATGAAATCAACATTAAACGTGGAACAAGCATTACACAGCTTATCACTTTCAAACAGAAAAGACTTGTATAACAAAAAATGGCAAGATATTCATAATGCTAGTAATCATGATAATGCAAAAATGTAGAATATTCAAATATTAAAACAGTCCATTTTCATAATTTCATAGTTTCATACATGGATATACATAGATATGGCAATACATGTAAAGATACATACAACAGAAATAAAATATTCGAATAATTAAACAATCAATTATTTTGATTCTTAAAGGGACACATTGCTGACCATATCAATTTCACCATATAGATTACACACACAGGATGTGCAATATTTAAATAGTCCAGATCAAATGAGAAGCCAGTGAGAAGCCATTGTCTGCCCAGCTGCTGAGAGATTCGCTAAGGAGACCTTATACTATCTCTAAACATCAAGCTGTGTGGGCCAGGTCGTGTGTCTTTGAAGACTTGTCTGTTGAGATTCCATGTGATATTCTGGTGTATTCTTTGAGTCTGATATTCAATATTATATGGTGAGCAGATTACTGAACATCACATGTGGTGTTGATTCGTAATACGTACACACCTCACACCCCATCCCATCACTATTTTTTGGCACGTTTGAGATATTCACACGATTTATTATTACTTTATGATAAGGCCCTTAGTGCCAATTGTTTTTGCACTTCCTTTCAAGTTCTCTTTTCTGCATTCTATTTAAGAAGTTTGAAGCACTTATTTGGGAAAGCTGCAATCAACATTTTGAACTTGTTTTCAGTTTTATTCATCTTTATGAAAGGTCTTTGCATCACTTTGCATGTTTGTGTTCAGGTAATTCACCTTTTTATCAAGCAATGGATTCTGTCAAAGCAGCAAATTCAGTAAGATGTACTGTATCACAATCCGCAGGTTTATTTCTCCAGATCAAAGTTTTGAATTAGGGGGCTGATGGCAGGTCTATCACAGTTCACTTGTTCACATGGGAAATCCTCTTTTTAGTTAATAAGAAGTTAACTAAGAATTCAGTTGAATTCTCACTTTGATGAATAGGTCTCCCAGTCCCCTGTACATTTAAAAGAGGGGATTTGATTTTGAGATAATAATTATATTGTAGATAGCAGGTTTCTAATATAGTTTGTAGTTGGTCTTCTTTAATTTTTTTTTTTTTTTTTAAATACTTAACTTTTTGTTGGCAAACCTTCTCATTATAAATTATTAATGCTGCAAATAAATACTACAGATAGAAATTAACTATTTATAAAAAGTCCCATGTCATGAGAAACTGCTATAAGGAAAGCCTTTGTAATTGTGTTTATGTTCTGTAAAGCAAGCATCCCTAAGTTTCAAACAGCTCCTGGCAAGCAGCCTCCAGAGACACATCAGTCTACAAGTTGTTATGGGAAATTAGGGCTATTCTGTGCATCATATTTGCCAAGAAAATATGCATTTCTCAGAAAGGTTACTGCTGTGTTGAGAAAAGATTGAGATAAAACAAGTAAGTGATGGCCCAGATGCACAGCTATACTAAAGGACAAGTACATCCAAACCTGCAATTTGCAAAATACAGTATACAGGTAGTCCTCGACTTACGACGGTGATCCGTTCTTACGCGGCGTCGTAAACCGAATTTCGCCGTAAGCCGGATCATACGTTCATACAGTACTGTACACCATAATAACAGTGTACAGTACTGTACTGCAAACACTTAGCCTATCCAAACAGTGAGGCACTGGTATCAGATGAGACTGGCTTATGTTTGGGAGCCATAATGAAGGGTGTTATGGTGTGCAGGAGACTCGTTTTCCTCGTGTAACCGGGTGCCGGGCCTCTATACTACAGCCGCTACACGAGGTTCGAGGCGTCGTAACCCCCGAAACGACGTAACTCGAGGCCGTCGTAAACCCGAGGACTACCTGCATTATAAACTGGCAAGCAGAAACAAATGTGAAAATGGGCAAAATAACGAACGTCGTCGATGGCAGAGCGCGCAGATACGGGTCATTTTTTTTTATATTGTTTGAATGAAAGAAAATATAAAATTCAGCAAAAAAAATGCTTGGTTTCTCCTGGTAAAGAAAATGTAAGGAAAAGCTTCTATGTGAGCTAAGCAGCATATGGTGACCCAACATCAACCAAGCCGTGCCAAAGCCATGCACAGTTATACGGCTCAGTAAATGGCCACTATTTCCCCTGAAAACGTTCTCGTTTGTGAAATCTTTCAATCATCATTAGGAACAAACATAACTTGACTCATGTCACTACCAGACACGCTGCTTCCCGCTGGCTCCGTCACCTCTCGCCTCGTTTCCATAGTAACTATATATACACCGTCTGTCGCTCTTTCCTATTGGCTCTGCTGCATCATGGGAGATTGTAGTCCTATGACGTTCCCGGAAGCGGAAGTTGTATTTGAAGCTGTGGCGGTTATCGATGTTGGTTGTAGAGAATGGAGTGCCCCGCACCACTGTCCCCTTCTGAATGTAACAGCGCACTGGCAGGTGAATTTCCCATGTGGACGAGATCATTTTGATCTGCTTGTGTGATAACGAGCAGAAAAGTGGAATAAGAAAGTCACATTTATGTATATAGGTGAAAGGATTGAATGCATATGTGTTTCATTTTATATATATATATATACACACACATACACACACACACACACACACACACACGTTTCCCATACTAGAGCCACGATTATTGTTCTGCTCAGTAGACTTGTCCCTCCTTACCATGCCTCTGAATAAGCAGCTTCAGAGAGTTTAGTTAATTGGCTATGATGGCGCGTTTATCAGAAGATTAGGGCTTCTGTATAACTGGGCAGACAAGAGTTTCAACTCCTGCAGAATACAGCAACCCCCTGCAAAAAACAGCAACCCCCTGCAGAATACAGCAGCAGATTTTATACTAGATATGAGACGCCCTATAGGAAGAATCCAATTAAAAATGTATTAGCCTCACATTGGAATATAACACAAGGACAGTGTCACATTCTTGTATTAATAACCTCATCTAAACCACTGGCCTAGTAAACTTCAAGAGGACAATGTAGTTAGGGTTGCCATAAGAAATCTTCATGTTTCTATAACGTGTGTAGGAAAATGCAGCAGGACCACAAGGTTTGTAAGTAGCAATACAACATGCATCTAATCTAGTTGGTACTACAGCTTCTCGCTGTTATAGTACTGCATATGTAAAGATTTAATCTGACTGTACTTATCCTTTAAAAGCGAAAGACACACAAAATCTGCTAGCTGTAGGGCTATTTATGAACATATTAAACCTGCTCATGTTTCAATTAAAATGTTTTAAACAAATTTGACTAGATCATTCCTTTCACTGGGCACAACAGTACAAAAATCATTTAATGAAGCATGCACTGAATACATCATTTCATGAATTTATTTTCAGCTGCTTGCCTGGTTATATAGGTGATTTGGTAAGATAAGTTTGAGCTGTCATTCAACTCCATACACATCAACATTACCTTTTAAAAAAAGTAAGAAAATATACCTAGTTCATGTCTGAACAAAGTTAAGTATAAACCTGTACATTGGATATTTCCTCTTTCCGTTAATGCGGAATATTAGCATGTTAACCATACCAGTGTTGCCATTACTTTGGATACATATAAAACACACCTGGTGGCTCTAAATTAGAAGCAGACTGCATTATTGTACTTGCAATAAACTGGGTGGCTATATAGCATTTTTTTAAAAACCTTTTAATACTTTGCTGTAAGGCAACTTCTTTTAAATGTTCCTCCATTAAAAAGGAAGAACTAATCACTTAAAGGAGAACTAAAGGTCTAAAATAAAAAAAAATACATTAAAAAACTTATATAGGGATGAATCACTACAGTCACAGCATAAACTGTGCTGTAATCACCTGGCACCTGATGCTTATTCACAGCAGAGGCTGACAGAGAAGTCAGCATGAAGCTCCTCTGACTTGGATCACCACCGGTGAAAAATGGTTGAAACGTCATCACGTTCATTGTGATGGCCAATGAGATCGCTCCCCGCATTGAGCTTGTAAAGACTGTGAACCAAGTCAGAGCAGCTTTGTGTTGGCTTCTCTATCAGGCTGCATGCTGTGAAGAAGCATCAGGTGCTGTGTAATTATAGCACAGTTCATGCTGTGACTGTAACGATTAATCTCTATATAAGGTACGTTTTTTTAATGCCTTTTTTATTTGATACCTTTAGGGCCCCTTTAACTCTAAATATTTAAATTATTAAGTTGGGTACAGTCACTCTGGACACTCATAAAGTACTCAATCTTGCAGGGCAGAATTTATTTCACCCCTTTTCTTTAATTGGCAAAATTGTACAGACTATCTCTCAGATTCGCTAGTCTTTACGTTCTCATAATATCAAGGGCAGATGTCTCCAGTCTAAAAAGCTACCAAATCATACATCACAAAAATCTGAAAACACTGGCTAAATTGATAAAATTATATCTTATAGGAAACTTTCTAAAATCTTTGGAATTGTAAAAATATACCCCAAATGTCAATGTCACTTTACCATATTTAGAGTTATTAAAGTATTATTAGCATTATTTAATTATTATTTCTTTATCTAATACTTAATATGGGGAGTAGCATTCCTTCATTAACAGTGAAGGTTTAAGTCATGTTGTCAGCTTTGCAGTTTGTTGTCAAGAAAGTGTAACATAGGTGCGATTTGGGTAATTGTTTTTATTTTAGGATAGATCAGTGTCATTTCCAGATATTTGTGTAGGCAGTGGATGAACCTGGGTTAATACTTTATATAGAGAAAATATAATAATTCAGCCATTTTTTAGACACATTAAAGTAAAAAAAAAAATAATATGCATTTATATTTATCTTACAGATGTAACTGCATATGTTGAAGTGTGGTCATCTAGCAGAAGAGAAAATTACTCTAAAACTTTTTCACAGCAGCTTCTTAGTTTAGGTGCAAAGGTAAGCAATGCCAATAATGTGACAAAGCATTAAAATTTCTTCCCTTCAGAAAAATTATAATCTTCTGATGACAAATGGGTTGGGTTGTTTTTAATCTCTAATTATACATATAAAGTAATCTGTATATCGTGGAACTTTCCCTCTATAAAATGCAAATCACTAATCTATTAATTGGAATCTAATAAAAGAAAATTCTCTCTCTTTCAAACTCATGTCAAAGTTACTAGTAAAGGAGTGGAGAGGTAGGAATGAAAATGGCACAGAAGCTGGAAGGAATCTCATTATATAATCCTTCCAGCATACAAAATAGGGACCTGGGCAGTTTTCCTGTCAGAGCAAGGAGTAAGTAACAGGTTGAGGTAAGTGGAAAGGGTTTTTTTCAAATTTTAATTTTGAAATTAATTAACTTTTTTCAATCAATTAAATTTAAATTGGAATTTAATAAAATAAACAATACATGGAAGTTACATTTAAAACATTTAAAAACAAGTAAATAATATTGGAAATATGTATATTTTAGGCATGTAGACATTAGTTCAACTTTTAATCTGATGTTTTATGGACGACCATCCTTTCCTTGGAAATGTCTGCAAACCTGCATTACCTGACAAACGCTTCTTACAGACAAGCGGCTATCATAGATTAGAAAAATGCTCAAAACAGGAAGTGGCTGTAGAAAGATTACATAATGACTAAAACATACAGAAAGTTATAAAATATTTTTGTTCATGTAGACTGCACCAAACCTAGCAGACTTTCTTTGCTTGGTAACATTAAGGTAAGCCCAGTGAAACCTACATTTTCATCAGCGTGGAATTCCTTTTAAATCTTGTGAAAGCTATGCAACTTTTTTTCCATTCAAAATTCTGTAGAAATGTTTACCAGTTGGCATAATCTTGTATTTAAATAATACATTATGTATCCTGCTATTATTCTACAGTGCTCTTAGAATAGCCACAGTCTATCTATGAACACAATAGGAGATGAGGGCTAGGCTCCACTACCCATTCTGTCCCATGCAGTTTTTCACTTATAGCAAAATGCAGAGTAACACCAGTGAACAGCCTCCTTACAGCCCCATAGACTTACCTGAACTACCACTGGTGACCCTTTTCAGCCCTGTCAACAGATATTTAACTAGCAGAAAAAGCCTGTGGATATATTTTCTAATGGGGAAAATGCCTGCTAACAGAACTGGAAGCAGTCAGCGGCAGTACTTCAGGTAGGAGAATTGGGTTTTTCAGTAGGATGGTAGGTATAATTACTTTGCAATTTGCCAAACAAAAAAAAAAAAACATAGCACATAGTGTAGTTTTTTGTTTACATTAACAATCCCTTTTAATAGGATGCTAAATGTTAGATGATTCAGACTCTGCAAAGTGAGCATCATTGCACTTTATCTGCATTCCTAAATTGTTCTCTATCTGAGTAATGAAAGCAGCAGCAAAAGGTCCTAATCCCTGTAAAGTTACTGCCCCCCCCAAACACACACAACCCAGGGTACAGCTATTTGTTGTACATGAGATAACTACTATCTCTCATCCATGCATAATATTAACGTTCTAATAAGGGACTATTTGGTGTTACATTTAAGGCTGATGTTGAGTATTTGTGTTTACCGTATGTACTCGTGTATAAGTCGAGGACAGTTTTTGGGCCAACAATTATGAAATTGATTATGACCCATGAATAAGTCAAGAGTAAAACTTGGGGTTTTTGTTAGCATAACATATTAAAGAATTGTTGTAAAAATACAAGATAGCAATAAGATTTTATTTATTTCTGTCAGCTACAGTTTAGTGTGTGTTCTCCTTTACTCCTGACTGCATGTGCTTCTGTATGCTCCGGTCTGGCCCCAGTCTGTGAGAGTCTGCAATGGGTGGATGCTGTTAACAGGCTTACCCAACTAACCCTCGGTGAGTTTATTCAGTGCTCTTACAGATTTGGGTCAGTGCCTCTGCTGCTGTGCTGTGTGTTTGTGTCTCAGCTCCAACCAGCTTCCTCTAGCCTGCTGTTGATCAGTTTTGTTTTGTTTGTTTTTTTTGTTTTGTTTTTTTGCTCTCAAACCTAACCTCACTTCTGTATAAGTCAACTGTACTATTTTAAATGACTTTTTTAACTAAAATTTCTCGACTTATACACTTATATATGGTAAACATTAAGAACATCACTCTGAGAAAGAACACTACAATTATTTCCAAAAAATAGGCATGCTTCCAGTTTTTAACAGATGTACCTAGCAAAATGAGCATTGAAATAAATATTTTAAACTTAACTTTTATTTATTATTTTAACATTACAGGTTTCAAAAACTTTTACCAAACATGTAACTCATGTCGTTTTTAAAGATGGTCATCAAGGAACATGGGACAAGGCAATCAAAGCCGGTGTCAAATTAGTGTCTGTTCTTTGGGTGGAAAAGTGAGTAACATAAAAGCAAACAGAACAGCATTTTCATTCGTCTAAAAGGACCGTATCATCAAAAAATGAAAATGCTCCAAATGCCTTTAGAAATAATATATATTAAATCTAAATCATATCAAAGAATCAGGTCTTATATTGAACTTAAACATGGATTTTATGGGACACTAAATGAATATATATTAGCTAAAGCTTTATAGTAAACAATGTGATTTTGTACAAAATAAAATATGGCTTCTATCAGTAAAGATAAAAACAGACTGCTTACAAATTTAATAAGCATTGGTGCATTTTCACATCGTGTATATCTTTTTCTTTTGCTTTTTATAAAGCACATGGCGAAAAAACCCCAGCATATTTATACTGGCATAGTTGTGTACACGTTTTACTAAGAAAAAAATAGCATTGGGGTGGTACTTTGATTTAAAGCACCACTTAAGCATTGCTGTTTCCTCATGTGACTGCTATTGTTCAATTCCCATTTTTTGTGTTGTGCATTCTTGAAAAAAAAATGACATGAAGCGTCCTAGCACATATTCCTTTCTTATGAAACACTAGTTTGAAATTGCACAACCAATAGTCATTACTTTCAATGTTTTTTCTTCGTATGTGAGCATTGTCAATGTTTTTTCGCTATTTTTTTTTTTTTTTTAATGCTTATGAAAATACGCCAATGTGAACCCAGCCTTAGGGCAATGGCATCAACCACGTCCCTCACAGAGGTGATGTGTTTTTTGACACAGTTATATTTGAAACCTGCAGTTGGCTCATTTTAAAGGCATGACATGGTGAGTTTACAGTGTTTCTTTTTCATATTCTTTGAAGTTTGATGCCTTTGTGAGCATACGTGTGTTGGGTTTTATTGAGAACTAGGTAATATGTATTTATATAGGTATTTATTGAAATAATGCACTAAACAGAATCTTAAAATGTCTAGATTCTAAAAATCTGTCAGAATGTTTGGTAGTGCAAATAAACATATGGGAGAAATTTTTTCTTTTGTAGTTTTCACTCCTCTCACTAACAAACGTTTTGATAGTTTTTTTTTTTTTGTTTTTTTTTGCCTTCAAATGGATATTTTCATCCAATTCTAAGCTTGATAAATAACCCCTATAGTAGGTATAAAAGTTTACTGGGGATTACAGTTATTGGGACAATAATACCCTATTTCCAAATTGTATACCAATAAAATCAGGCTTGCAATATAGTTAAATCATTTATTTTTAATGCTGCTTGGAAAAATTCCTTTTTATATACATATCCTCTGCTTCTTTAACCAGTTTCCTATCACAGTCATCTTCTGTGGTCATGGGACATTGCCATATATGCCTGTTTGAAGAGACATCACTGTGTGAATTGTGTTTTTATTTACCGTATTTGCCGGCATATAAGATTACTTTTTTGCTCTGAAAAGCATGCCTCTAAGTGGAGGGGTCGTCCTATACGCCGGGTGCACTTCAGTTGGGCTAGACACAGCTGCCCATAGTGACCTCCCAACGCACATGTACATACCATCCAGCATAGCCGCGGTATCCAGCATGGCCGCAGTTGGTTATCGGCGTGGCTGCGGTGAGCATCAGCAGAGAGACAGGAGTGCCAGCCTTTTCAGCATTTCGGCCCACCCCTTGTCTACGTAGAGCTCGCACATGCGCAGTGCAGGTAGCAGATGCAGGGGTGGGATGGAGGCAGTGAGGTAGGCATCGATCTGTATTCAGCATGTCAGTCATAGAGATGCAGGGGCGGGCCAGAGCCAGCCTTTTCGGCCCACCCCTTGTCTACAGAGCCGGTCACAGAGATGCAGGGACGGGCTGGAGGCAGTGAGGTAGGCATCGGTGGGTGTTCAGCGTGTCAGACATAGAGATACAGGGGCCGGCCGGAGGCAGTGAGGTAATGCTGCGGCTGTGAGTGAGAGGGGGTAGTCTTATACGGCGATTATATAACAAACTCTATATTTTGAGTGGAAATGTTGGGGGGGTCGTCTTATACATCGGCAAATACTGTATACATTTTTTTTTAAATAACTTTATTTAGGACAAGGTGTACAATACCAATATATCCATAAAATTGCATTTTGCATATATGTGTGATAGCAAAGGAGGCATAACTATAGAAAACGACTAACTTTATTTAAATTATTGACTAATAGAAACAGAAGCATGCCATAGCTAAATGTAATATATCATTGTGAGTATGGGTGTACATGGAATTCAGACTTGTTATAACTAAGAAAAGGCAGGGGGAATAGGAGGGAGAAGAGGGTTGAGGAAAAGAAATAAAGGAAGATAAAGCATGAAGAAAGGTAATTAGTAGTGAAAGCAATGTGTGTAATTGGTACAGTCAATCTATGTATTGGGATACTTATGGTAGTACCAAGAACTGCACGAAGACTGGATAAGTGGTGTATGGAGAAAAAGACAGTGAGCGCAATGCATTTAAAATTACTTACAAAGATATACTAATCCACTAAAAAAATAAGAGTACTGGAAACAGTTTGTGGTTTAGAAAACAGGAGAGTGCTTGAAGCAGATTGTTGCACACCTAACTGATTTTCTGGTTAATAAATAAGGAGCTCAGTTTTACTTCTTTACAAAGTCTTTCTGTTTCAATGAAGGTTTATAGATTTTTTTTTTTCTATTATCAAAAATAGTGCAATAACTAACAATTTTCTGCATTGTCTGCATTGATCTCTATTGATTCTACATTCTAGTGCTTACTGCTTGTTATGTTGAAGAGTGATTGTTATTTAGTTGTACTTTAAACAGTTTTTTTTTTTTTACTGCATTATTGTCCTTTGAGCTATTTCTCCCTTTTTACTCAGATGTAGAGAAGCTGCTGCACATGTCGATGAATCTTCATGTCCAGCCATCAACACTAATAATGGGCTGCCACAAATACTGAAAAAGAAAGTAAGGAAATTGTGGTTTTTTGTTGATAATGTGGATTGTATTTGCTTATAATCAAAATAAAATGAAGAACCACAGAAATATCTATTTAAAATGCGCTCTTATTTCATGCCTTATGGGACGTTTTGTTATAGATGGTCTTTTAGGATACAAAAAGCAAGTGATTACTAACCGCTCAATCCTCCATGGTACTGTGAAGCGGGTGCTCTGGAAGGTGCGGACGCTTTCCAAACGGCATACAAACAATGATTCCGGCACTCCAAAAGTTAATAAAAATCAAACTTTATTCGACCCCATGGGCATAAAAAATTAAAAGCAGTGGTAGCTGTGCCTACGTGTTTCGCGCTGAAAGCGCTTATTCGTGGTCTTTTAGGATACTCTTCCTCTTTTTTTCTCTTCGATATGTTTTTAGATTCTATAAAAAAATTGAAGAGTAAAAAAAGTGAGGCAACAAGGGAAAAGTTTTTCAATTCTGAATATCTGTCACTTTTGATGCATTTCAATGCTATAACTTTTAACAAACGAACATTGTTTTGAAAAATGTAAATAACGTGATCATCAGCATCAAAATGGCAACAAATAAGCAAGCCAGCAGCAAAGTGTATACAAAGCCAAGTAAGCAGCAAATATGTATCCAACAAGACAAGAATTCAGCAACAGTTTCCAACAAGCCAACTTACCAGTGCCAAAAATAATAAAAAGCTTAGTATCCAAATATACATTTAAAGCTATATTAATTGAAGGGTGCGTAGCAGTCCATAGGCCCTCATAACCCTACCCTGTGCGGGTGATGTAAGAATTTGCCTTTGGAGGGAGTCGTTATGGCTTCCTCCCCTTCTCTCTATTGCAAAGGCCAATAAGGTTGGGATAATACCACCTAATGCTCACCTCTAGAGCAGGGGTCAGTACCCTGGAGGTGGTTTGTCATTGACACACTACCATTTTCTCACCAACCACTTGATGGCAGTAGAGTGGGGGTGGTGTACAGTAAATTATTTTGGGATGAAAGCCAGAAAATAAAAACTAATTTAAGAAATGCACATCTATGTAGTATGTTGTGAGAGGATTAAGAGATTCTGAGGAGGACATATTTTTAATAATTTGATGATGATTGTAAAACATCTTCATCCCAGAACTCTTACCCCATAAGGTATAGTAAGGGTTTGGCGATTTTAGATGAATGGTACACTTTAGTTTTTAATTTGGTGCTCCTTCCTGAAATATGTTTGGGGTGGTAGGCCATTGGGTAGAGTCATTGGCCCCTTTTTGTTTACATGTTATTGTAGGACCACCACCAGAGTATTGAGGGAGGAAGAAATAGTCAGTGAATAATGATTGTTTTAAAATGGAAGCTTGTAAAATAATATCTTTGTAAGATTTTATTGCATAGAGAAAGGTCTTTTTATTTTTTGTTCTTAAAAAAATGTCTGCAATGATGCAAATATTGTTATATAATACAATGCAAAATATTCCAGTATATAAAACTGTTTGATTCTTTAAAGCACAAATGCATGCAGCCAAAGGATTTTGTTGAGAAAACGCCTGAAAACAATAAAAGAATGCAAAGAAAATTAGATAAAATGGCTAAAGAACTTGATGTGCAAAAAGCTACTTTAGGTGAGTAAAGAAGTGTTTTTGATACCTTAGTAGAAAATGCAGTTTTAAATAAAATTAACATTTTACATGTGTTCTAAGTGATTTCCTTTTGTTAAATATGATTTTGAATTTCTGCTTTGTAACAAAAACAATACTGTAACAAATGAATATTTAAAGACTTTGCAATGAATGCAAAAGGCACCATTTAGCAAATAAGAATTAATAAATGTATCTTATATTTGAAGTAGCCAGTGATTGCTGTACAGCAGGGGTCCCCAAACTACGGCCCGCGGGCCGGATGCGGCCCCCTGAGGCCAT
>WMED01018572.1:0-11458 GCA_019650415.1 Pipa parva | reverse complement strand
CAAAAACTCTGCGAGACAAAAGGTTACTTTGTTAAAATGTTTATTCATGCAATCCTACTTATGGAACATTTAGATTTGTAACAAAAATAAAAATGTTAAAAAAAAATAATAATAATTTTGTTCTCTCTAATATGTTCAGTAACTTGCCAGTGGTTGTGATGTGTTGATAGCAAGCAAGGCAGGAATGTATTGAATTCTCTTCTTAATAAACAAAATAAAAAAAAAAAGATATTACTTCTCTGAGACAATATTTTTGTTCACATTAAAATGTTTGCAGTGATTTTGATATTTGCTATTTTAATTTTCAGCAGTACATTTAATATGCAATCTCCTGCTATGTTTTTTACATATTTAAAATAGTAAACCAAAAGCAGCAAGGAAAGAACGCATAACTGCCTATATATAATATAAAATGTTGTTATTAAGGCCTCATTTAGAACATGCAGTATAATAATAAGCTTTAGGTCATAGAAAGGATGTTGCAGCACAAGGCAGATATCAGGGAACGTTTACATTTCTCTATGACTGCAATGCTTGAGATATAAAGGCAAGCTGAACTTTGCTTTCATTTGAGAAATAGAACCTAAAGTAGGGGGATACTATCCCTTCATATAACTATATTATTACAGAGACCCAGGAATATCTATTGTACCGTATTTTCCGGGCCATAAGGCGCACTGGAATATAAGCCGCACTTACCTTCAGCGGCTTCTATCAGGTCTGAGTCCTCACATAAGGCGCACCGGGTTATAAGGCGCAGCGCGATGACGATATCCGGCTCATGAATATTCACTGCCTCATTAACTGCCGCGTGTTGCCCGAAGTCTGCCGAAGTCTGCCCGATGCCTGCCCGATGCCTGCCCGATGCCTGCCCGATGCCTGCCAGATGCCTGCCTGATGCCTGCCAGATGCCTGCCATGTCTGCCCGATGCCTGCACATGTCTGCCCGATGCCTGCCCTGTCTTCCCGATGCCTGCCCTGTCTTCCCGATGCCTGCACGGTCTGCCCGATGCCTGCCCGGTCTGCCTGCCATGCCTGCTGAGTGCTGATGCCTGCCCAATGCCTGAGGTCAGTCCATAGATTAGGCGCACCGAGCTATAAGGCGCACTTAGTATTGCTGAGAAAATCTCAGCATTTTAAGTGCGCCTTATAGTCCGGAAAATACGGTAGTTGGGGGAAAAAGAAGGTTTCGTACTCAAATGTAGAATATTCTTTTTACAGCAAAGAACCAAATATCCGTAACTGATGTATACTATGGGTCCCCTAATTGCCCACATCTTAATTCAACCTAAAAAATCATCACAGTATGTATCTCTTGCCTTACCCTATTGGGGACATTTACTAAAGTCAAACATTTTTTGACTAGTTAATTCTTTTAATGTTAATCCATATCTCTGTTTTTGCCTATTTACAAAGCTGTTGAAAGAGAAATTATCACCAAAAAGTGTAAACCATTATTTCCTATAGAGTAGGTCCATTTCAATATTTTGTTGACCATGTACTGTATACACATTGTAAAGGGAGGCGGTCAAAAGCTATAAAGATCAGGATAGATCGAAGGAAAACTCCCTAATACACGTGTATACTAGAAGGTGTTCAAATGATTTATTGTTTATTTTTTGTATTTCCTCTACAATATGTACTATATTTACTGATCCAGAAATATTTTTTACTTTTAAGACAAAATGGAGAGTTAAAATTGTATTTTTGTTTTTTTTTTGAAGAGAGAGTAAATTGTTAAGAACATGTAAACTTGATGGACATGTGTTTATTTTTATCCTCAGTTATTCCCATTTTGATCTGCTTAATACAAAATGAGCAAAAAGAGAATACATTTGGTTAGAAACAAATGTAGGTCACTGCCTAAAGAAATCAGGTGCCTGCTATTTTCATTCCACTTCCACCACCCCTAAAGAGAGGCACAAGTGGAAGAAAAAAAAACTTAAAGGGACAGCTACACTGCGAAGGGAACTTTCTTTATACTAATAAATGAGGTACACTTTAAAAAGTTTAGTGCAGATTCTGAAAAATCTGATTTTTTTTTGTATTTTTATTTTAATTAATCAGGCTTTTTGACCACTTTCATGAGTCTGTCATTTTCTAAAGCTTAGCTGTTTGTTTATGGATTAAATCAAGGAACGGGATGAACAAACTCAATGCTGATGTTATCATGTTTGATGCGATTCGGATGGACCAATACTTTTTTTCAAAGAAATAGCCAGTATACTTTGTGGGTCCTATTCATCAGAGAATGAATTTAAATAGCCAAATGATTTTGTGACAGTGTCAGTTTGTCCATTGTGTAGTGAGCTCAAATTGTACTGATTCGCTAATTTCAATTTGAAAATTGTTGCATAGATATTTCTGAACATTGTCAGGTAAATAGCGCAGTGGTGAATTGTAGAAAATTTGTCATGAATAGATTTATTGTAGAGAAGTGATGTCATCTATACATGATTGATTTAAAGTAGAAAATGTCATTATAACTATCCTTTTTTACACTAATGACAACATTCTGGCAATATGCATGAATTATCAAAAGAAATGACAGTACCACCTTTTTTTATCATTTGGATACTGGTATTGTAGCTGGAAAAGTTATTTTTCATTCCATTCATTTCAATGGCAGACAATTTCTAGCTCATGTTGCAATGTCATCACATTTTTAAGCCATTTGCCAGAATAATAAGAGACTCGCCCCCTGTTTACCACTTTCCTAAATCTACAAATTCACACCAGTACCACCTTGGTGAATTCTTACTTCACCACATGATGAATATGCAAAATTTGCAGCAAACAGATACAAAGTGGTATGTAAATGTGGTCTGAAATGTCTCAAATGGCAAATAAACTGACCCCATTATAGAAAATGTTATTTTTTGCTGAATAAGTGATGTTGGAAAACTGCCTTAAAATCAAGCATCAACAGAAAAAACTCCTAAGGGGGTTATTCTCTAAAATCAATTGCTGAATTCTCAAACAGCAGATTCCCTTAGCAAATCTGTGATTGCGACAATTCTCCCATTGTAAAGTCACGATTACAACAATTTTCAAAATTGCGGCTGTGACAATATTTCCATAGTAAAATTGCAACTGTGACAATATTCTCATTATAAAGATGCGACTGTGACAATAGCAGTCTATTGCGACTGCCTTTAGCTGCTGAATTCACACCTTTACGCAACAATTTGGACTTTAGAGAATAACCCTCTAAATGTTTTAGGTTCTGCTAGTTTATTTCAATTAGTTCATACCATAAGCATTTACAAGTTCTACAGTATGTCTGTCATGTCTAATTAAATTCTGTAAACATTCTAGTACTTTTTCTTCATTTAAGTACTGCCTTATCCCTTCTTCATGACATATTGTCAAACCTATTTGACTCCATTCCTGAAGAATGACCAAATGATGAACATTTCTCTTTGAAATCCCCACAAGTGTTCAATAAGGTTAAGGTTAAGTGACACACTTGGCCACTGCAGCACTTTCAGCTTATTCTTCCTGGCCTTGGAATAATGCTTGGAATCACTGTCTTTTTGATAAAGTTCTCAATGACCCGGGGCATAAAGAAATGGTAACATCTTCACTTTCAAGATTATGCAGCACACCTGAGAATTGATGAGAGATATAAATTCCCATCACTTCTAGCACTCTTTCATCAGTATAGAAGAACACCACCTTTGTACTTCAATGTAGTAACCATGCAATCCTTACTGTACTCTTCCATATTGTAAAGCCATACATTTAAGATGCCATCATATATGAGAGGGTGACTTTGGTTTCATTAGAAAGGGATATTGATGAATCAGAATTGTTATCTTTTATCAGTGTGAACCTTGGGAAAAGATATATGGGGTTTCTTGGTATTTTACTTAGCTGTGGCCTTCTGTATGAATGATAATGCATTTCAGTTCTATACAGGTTTCTTTATAGGCCAGGGCCACACTGGTAGTTTTTTGATGTGGTGCTGGACAAATCCATTGTTTTCTGTTGGATAATACACACAGGCTATTTTGTTTTGCATCCCAGACAAAAATGAGCCCAATAAAAAAAAGTTAAGCTAAAACCATAGGGAGTATTGACTAAAGTGAGAATTCGACTATTTTTAGCTGGCGAAATCACATCTTTACACAACAATTCGGACTTTAGCCAATAACCCCCATAGTGTGGCCCTGGCCTTACTGTGGGTGATGAAGCAGTCACTTTTATTTGCCAGATCTAAGGTCCTTAGTAAATAATTCTTCTTGAACCTTTCTTAGCAAAACTTGAAAATCAGAAGGTAAAAGCTAATGGCAGTGGCTTAAACATTTTGGAGATTGACATAACACCATTATTTTCTGATTTTTTTTTTTTGTACTTTTGCTATTGTGTTCTGACTTAACATTGATGTCATTATGTTCTTATACAGCTGCTCTTTTATGCAACATTTGAATTTCTCTCTCAAGTCTCCAGGTAGCGCTCTCCCATGTGGTGCCATTGTTGACAGCATAAAGTCTGAAAGTGATTCAAGAAGTGATTGATGTACTACTTCTAATTGTCAAACAATAGCATCTGTTTGAGTGTGGCGGCTTTAAAGACTCATCTGTTGATCAATTAACCATAATTAACACCAGAAAACATTTTATAAATTTGTGTTTTGTAACTTTCAAGAAAGTGTGCTCATTTTTGCAACACAATAAATAAATAAATAATATTTTCCTGTTTAGTGTTGGCATGTTTTATTAGTAACTGATAGACCGGAGATGCTGGAATAATTAATTAAATAGGAAAGAGAGATTACTGAATTTAGTAGATTTCAGAGTAGTGTAGTCATTTAAACTGTGTACTGTAGATACAGAATTATCTAGATCAGTAAATGTTTTAAAGTAATTTCTACTATTACATCAGAATCCTTTGCAAAATGTAAATACATCAACACTGACTATGTATATACCAAGCGTTATATATGTGTGATGGCAGGACATGTGAAATAAATGATTCTATAGTATTTATCTTGGATAGAGCTTTACAATCTTAAAACTCTGTTACCTTGTAGTTGTAACTGTGACCACTAAGGAATTTGAGAAAAACAAGATATCACAATGTTTTTTGTGACCGGCATAGAAAGGGGGGTAGAAGAATAATGCCAGACTTATCTGAGTTATGGCCTTCAGAATACTTTCACAAAACTTAGAATAATAATGGCATGTGGCATGGGAAATGGCTAATAAGTGTGAATTCATAGCTCTACGCGACTATTCAGCCTTTAGTCAATAAGGCCCTAAGTATTCATCAGAGAAGTTTTCAGCTGAAGCATTTTATTCAAGTACCCAACAAGATAGTAAAACTATACTGTATATGCTTTGCTTGCAGGATGTATGATATTACATAAACTGAGAAAAAAAGGATTCTTTAGCATAATCTAACAATCACTGTAGTTTGTGGAAAACAAACTGAACCAAAATAAAAGCATCATAATGAAAAGAATTAAGGTTTCTGTGTATTTATTACAAATACCACTACAATCATTACTGGTAATATGGGTTGTTTGTGCCAAGTAAAATAAACATTCCCTGAAAAGAAAATATAATTCATATAAAACTGGCAAAAAAGATATTAGGAAGCTTAGAGTTCGTACAATTTGTTATACATCGTTCTTTAGTTATATCCTTAATGACCCCTCTCAAAAGATAATCATGGCTCAGTGCGTGATCTATATTTACAGCTTCTTCAGACAGCTCATTTACCCTTTGGATCTTTGCCATTTTGTATTTAGAGATACGTTTGTCTCGTTCAGACTTCAATGTCATCCTGAAGTCATGGAATGAGTGATGAATCAAACATTAGAAAGTGCATCGGCACATCATAATGGGTTTATTAATAAACATGAGGCTTAGGTTTTAGCTAATCCTCACTGGAATCATATTACATCTTTATGTAAAGTATTACTGTCCATTTCGTTTGATATACTTCTCTGTTGCTCAGTGACTATGAAAACAAAAGACTGTAATAACTGTTTAGTGATTAGTCCAAAGGGAATGTTTTGCATCTGGCTGGAAACCCAGAAACCAAAGGATTTAAATGATGAATTTGTCTATATATATATATTTCTTTAAGATATTAGCATATTAGTTAAAATAAAGGAGTGCAAGTTGTTTATAAAGTTACTTTATTTATTTACTTTTGCAGTAGGTGTTTCACCTGAGTCTTTATATTGTGATTTATTCATTGTGTGTTTTCACTTATACACTGTAATATGTATAAATATATATATAAGCCAACCACCAAGGGGGTAATTCAGGAACATTCAAAGTACCCTTGCAAAGCTTCTCATCACTTCGTCAAGTCAGGTACGTGCTCATTGGTCTCCTGCAAGCAGAGATCAGCAAACGCTTTAAAGGTACTTTGGCTCGGCAAGGCACATCAAGTGGTCGTGAGATGAGCCAAAGTACCTTTAAAGCGTTCGCTGATCTCAGAGTGCAGGAGGCCAGTGAGTGCAAACCCGACTCGGCGAAGTGATGAGAAGGTTCGCAAGGGTACTTCAGATCTTTCCTAAATTACCCCCCAAATGTGTTATGCATCATCACACTAAATATGAGTTAATCCCTAATAATAGCTGCTTTTTCAAGTATTTCTTGATAAAAGGCATAGCCTAAAACAGGTTGTGTACTACACTATGTTACCAATAAAGGAATAGCAGCACAGCCTGCCTTTTGCCTTTTCTGATTATTTTCCTTCAAAAATATAGTGTAACCAGATTGCACATCCAATGATCTTTGTAAATGACAAAATAGGCCAGTATTCATCCCCATGCAGAAAAACAAAATGAGCAGTCATCCATCTAGAACTGTGGTGGCGAACCTTTTATTTGTCAAAGTGAGAATTCTACTGCTGAAGTGAATTCTGATCACTTCGGTTTGCTTTGCTCTGATT
Organism: Pipa parva; assembly: GCA_019650415.1. Classification (NCBI taxonomy): domain Eukaryota; kingdom Metazoa; phylum Chordata; class Amphibia; order Anura; family Pipidae; genus Pipa; species Pipa parva. The sequence continues at coordinate 4,546 of WMED01018572.1, read as the reverse complement.
CTCTACTCCTTATTCACTAAACAGATAATTCCCATACTAAAGTAGCAACCATGTCAGTATTACCATGGTGAAGTCGTGTCCCCAGTTGTCTGTCGTGTAGTGTGTAACCGATGTTAACTGGCAAATTCACCACAGCACAGAGTTTGCTGAAAACCCAGATATGGGGAAGTGGTGAATTCACACCTCTACATGGCAATTCAGGCTTTGATAAATAACCTTGAGAGTTCCTATTATATCTGCATTTGAATATACACAGTTTCCAATGTTTAGCCTTTTACAAACTGCACAGCTTACTATACAATACAAGAAATACTCTTGCCCAACAATGCATTCAATTCCATTACTAATGAGGGCAAAAAGAGTGTGAATTCACCTGTTGAATTCACTTCACTCTAATTTGTGTCACATCTACAAAATAGTTGCAGATTCACTTCTCTTTATTGACTAAGCAGTGAATAGACTTGACGAACAAGCGTACGGCAGCGATTGCTGTGATATGTATAGCATAGCTATCAGTGCTGTCAGATGGCACTGTAATAAATACAGGGGTACCATCAAAATAGATGGGAGTGCAGATAGTAAAACTATATATACAAAAAATGCAATGCAAATACAGAAGACACATACTGTAATCAGTTGGATAGTCAGTTGGCCATCAACCCCCCCCCAATTCACCACTCTGATGTGGTGAAGTCAAATGGGTGAATTCGGAGCACTACACCTAATCACATTCTTTCCTTTCACACACTTCGCCACTTAGTCCTTAGAAATACCTGTGCAAATGCATGCAAAGTGCTCCGGAAGATCACAACAAGCATAGTCGCCCGAATTGGTTGCATATTAGCTACATTGCAAAGTTTGATCAATAAGCGAACATGGGAAAGTGGCAAATTTAGAGCTTTATGTGACTATTTGGCATTTAGCAAATAGGGCCCAAGATTTAGTGCAGTGCTAGATACTCGATACTTACCGGGCGATACTTACCGGGGGCACCTTCAAAGCCTTCTCCCGATTAAACTCAGAAAACCAGAAACTGCTTTTCAGAGTTTAATAAATTTCGCCCTAAATTAAACTATAAAACAGAACAATAACATTTTGTTTCAGGGTCTGCCACTGTTTGACAAGTCTAGTGATCAGCGAATTTGTGACTGTTTTGGAGATGCGACTCAAATTGTAGCAAAGTGAATTTGACAGAAGAATTCTCACTTTAGTCATTGAGGCTCACAGCCTAGGCAAGAAGCAGAGGCTACCAAAAATAGAGGATTAATATCAGTGCTTTTTTTGTAAAAAAATATTTGCAGTACTGAAAAAACATGAAACAAAACCTGCGACCGCCCAACCGGATATACGTCATCGTCCAGTACAGCCTGTGTAGTGTAGTGTACTGTACAGCCTGTCACTACACTACTCAATGCATTCGGCAGAGTTATTCGGAGATCCTTGCCTTTGTTAGTGCAGCCTTCAGAGGAGTGTGGCTGGCTGTTTTAATGCTGCCTCTGGAGCAGCGTATAGCACATAGAGAAAATAAAAAAATCCCAAAAGACTGCACACACACACAATTTATATAGTGGAAAATGAATACACAGTCTGTATTAACAGTATCTCAGCAAAGTGTAATACAAAACAAAAACAATATAAAAAGAATTAAAAACAAAAGATCCATCCAACAAACAGGCTCAAAATCTTAACATCCTAGACTGACTATAGTCTTAATATACTGTGGGGTAGCCATTATATACACCAAATTTCAATAGCACAGATAACATGTTACAATCACAAAATACAGTGTGGACTTACAACCCTGTCAGGATTTTGGTGCCTGGCAAATGCGTTTTGCTTCTAATGTGAAGCTTCCTCCTGTGCTGATGATGTTAGCAATGTTGGCGTTTAACTACATTGTTTGAATGATTCAGTGACGTTTATGTCACATGACCAAACTAGCTGTAACATGTACGTCATGTGATCGCGGTTGAGATCAATTACTCCTACCAGCTGCGTTTCAGCCTCCGGATTTAATTTAAAACAGCCAGCCACGCTGCTCCAGAGGCAGCATTAAAACAGCTGTCTGTCTGAATGATCTGATGAATAATCTGATCAGTGATCATATTTTCCAGTACGCCGTACCACCGCGTACTGGTGCAAAAAAAAGCACTGATTAATATAAGGAATTCACCTTTGAGCGAAGTGAGCTCCGAATCTTTCGGCTCACTTCGCACATGGTTTTATGCGCTCCCTGATGTCCTCCACGCGGACATCAGCAAGCGCTTTAAAGGGATTCCAGTCTCAGCGAGGCAACTCTTTTGGTCTCGCCGTTAAGTATAGTTGTTAAGTAAACTATATTATATTTCCATCCCTGAGAAAGTATACTATTCCCCTGTACATGCCTTGTACAAGCTTATGTCATTAATATGTCTTGTAAGAAGCAGAATAGTCAAACTGATCTGTATTTGATACCTTGTATTCCAAATTAAAAGCTATCTGATTTCTTTTTTAACTTCTGCATCCCAAACAGCCAATTATATCAGTTACTTTTATAAAAATATTCAGTTGCTCTAAACAGCTTTTTAATGTATAAATATATTTTTTCTAGTCTGATGGAAGAGAATCACTGCATGAGAACAAAATATAATTTGCTAAAACACTGAAATACTCACTTGCTACTATCACAGGTTAATTACAGCCTGTAAATGATCATCTTTTATTATTTTAACTATAGCCTGTGAATTATCGTTTTTTAATATTTTTTGCTGCTTGCTTGTCGAAAGATCTGTTTCAATAAACCTCTGAATTATCTGGAACACATTATTTCTAAATTGGCTTTACCCAGAATCCTGTTTTCTATTACCACATCATCTAGGGAGTGGCAGTCTATTTAGCTTTCATACGTTGCAAGTATATTGAAACTATTGTATAATCTAAACTATAAATTCTGATTGTCATCAAGTCAAAAAAAAAAAAAGACTTCATAGTTCTAGTCTTCGCTCCTCAACCAGAATGAACCAAAAAATCTCCTATGTTTAATTCATTGTGACCTGGCAAAACAGCACCTTAAGGTTCCTGCCAATTACTCATTTTATGTAGTAACTAATTAACCAAAGGACTCCTCCTTGGAATAAAGTGGAGAATTGTTTTCTATGGTTATTTTATTTATTTATTTATTTTTTAACTGCTGTATTATTTAATGAATCTGAAAATTTTGTACAAGTTTTGTAACCTTCATTTTTAGGTACTGTATTTTCTTTCTTAAATACTTAGCTAAGCTGTATGTATTTTTGAAGTTTTATGAAAGTGCTTGGCATAATGTTAGAAATACTGCCGCTGTATCATCATGCTTACTTTAAGGACATACTTGTCTTCCTGTAAATTCTACTGACAGCTCAGAGAACAATATCCTTCTATACATTAACCAACTCTCCATGGTACCACAGTTCTTATTCAACTTTTGGATGCATTTGTTCACATGAAATGATAGCAACATTTGTAACATAATTCTGTTTAGCATAAAGATTGTAACCCACTGTGCCACTGTTTGTGCACTAGAGATATTACATCGAATTATAAAAAAGGACTTTTTATTAACTAAGAAAGGGATCTGATAAATCTCGGTATTACTTCAAGAAAGTGTGCAGTTCACATGTATGGAACACATCAATTTTAGATTATGCCAGTGGTTCTTAACCTTGTTTGAGGTACCGAACTCACCAGTTTCATATGCACATTCACCAAACCCTTCTTTAGTGATAAATCACTTGACCTCCATGTCTTGTCCTCCATGGCGGAGACTCCGCCGGACCCCTGAGACCGACTCACCGAACCCCTAGAGTTCGATAGAACCCTGGTTAAGAACCACTGGGTTAAGCATTCTGTATTTTTCCAGTTAAATCTTAGGAAACCAGCTGTGTTTATTATAGGCCTAAGATTAAAAAAAAAATTTATCAAAAAGTGAACTTGCCTTTACATCTGTACTGTTATAAATGAAATACTGCATATTGTTGTGGTGATTAAGCAAATTGCTGCTAAGTACTTACTCAGAGTAGTCTGGATAATTTGAAGTGTGGTGTATTGTGGCAAATTGTCACTGTACCTTTCTGTGTACCAAGCACGATATCTAGACATACAGCAGAGTATGGTAGAGTTAAAGGCAAAATCTGGCACAGACAGCCAGTACCAGATGCTGCATCCAAGTGGGATCCATCTATATAGTCAACCCCTCTATATGTATGTTAAAGTATTGTATAGTTAAAGGAGAATTAATAATAAATATATCAAATTGGCAGATTCCTAAATACACCTTGGTTTCAATTCTGAAGTACTTTCTTACTATAACGGATTTGATCTGATTTCCAGTGCCCATTCTGTGCCTGTCATCTCCCTCCTTTGTCACTATTTCTAACAGTTTCTTTCCAGAAACCTTTTTTTTCTTTGACTTGCTTTCCCTGACAGTGTTCCCTTCTTCGCCAGGGAAGGGAACAACCCTTAACATTACCCAGTGCCGGCTCTGCCATTAGGCAGAGTAGGCAAATGCTAGGGGCGCCGCCTGCACAGG
>WMED01018571.1:0-12661 GCA_019650415.1 Pipa parva | reverse complement strand
GGTTGTTGCAAATCAGAATGAAAGATTGCTGATTCGCTCATTTCACTGTCAATCAAAAATCATTTCACTGTCAATCCTCAGACAGATCATCCAATCAGCATGCAGAAGCTGAGCTTCCAGGCCAGCCCACTGCCCCATAGACTCCCAGATAAGCTGAGATTCCGATGGGAGGGAAAAAGCCCAGCATTTATCCAATCACTCATCTTGTTTCACTGCACTTTTGATTTGCTATTGAAGTCTTCTTAAAGCACTGTGAAGCTGCAGGAATGGGTGAGAGGAAATGACATGTACATACTGTACTGTTGTATATACAGTATTTGATCACTTATTTCTTTTGTCATTTTAGTGGAAGCTGAGCTTCCCTTGCAGTCTTAGAGCAAACGCCCCTGACCACTGCTTAGTGAATATGGGGAAGAGAATTCACAAGTATTGAAGCGTAGTGGCAAGAAATGATACAAATTCACTTTGACAGATTAATTCGGGCTTTCATGAATAAGCCCATGAATTTTTCAGTTAAATGCTTTGTTGGCTGGCTCACTATTTATAAGCAATAGGAACTGAAATTTCAATGAAATATCTCACCAATCCAGACCTTGCACAGCTCACCAAGCCATCAAAAAACAACATTTAATAAAAAAGTAAGCAAAATAAAATAAAAACATTCATACAATTAATAATTGATTAAAACAATAAAACCAAAAAATATGGCAGAGAAACAAAAACAGATTGTCACTATAGACTATTGATAAAAATTGAGTGCCATCACATAAGCAGTTCAGTGTTAGTCTTGGGCCACACTGGGTGTCTTATAGCCCATCTCATTGTAATTAGACTCATTATTGCCAGTGATGAAAAACAAAATAACCAGTGTGGATTATCCCACAGGAAACAATGGATACTATTTTTACAGCTCAGCTACAAAGCAGCCAGTGTGGCCCTGAATTAAAGCTGTTGTAATAACTCTCTAGAACAGTGGTCGGAAAGTGCAGCTCGTGAACCACTTGCGGCAATTTAGCCGCCTTGTGGCTCGGAGAGCACTGCTGAAGCCACGCCCAAGCCCCACCCACAACCGACGATGGCTTTTCTGATTGGCTGTCGTTGGTCATGTGGTCAGGAGAAGGCACACGTCCCTCCCCCAGCGGCTCACAAAATAGTTGTCGCCGCTGGAGAAGGGAGTGAAATGTCTCCTTCCTCAAACAACTTTGCCAACCCCTGCTCTGGAAGGTTATAGGCCCCATTCTAAAAAGTCAAGATAGTTGCGTAGAGCTCTGAATTCGTGTCTATTCTCCACTTCCCCATGGTCGTTATTGAGCAAACTCCACGATGTGGCAAGTGCGCAACCAATTTGGGTGACTACTGTAGTCACATGCTCCTTGTATCACTTTGCATGCATGTGCACAGATACTTCTACTACTGACTGAAAGGAGGGGTGGTACGAAGTTGCAAATATGACTAGGTGTACTGCTCCGAATTCACCTGTTTGACTTCACTTTAGACTGGTGAATTGGGAAGTTGATGGCAGGGCTCCGGTGTTGCGTTAGGTGACTAATCATTTAAAAGTGACAATGGCAACTGTGACTAAAGGGCGAAATTTATTAAAATTGGTAAATTACCGATATCGCAATATCGATAACATCGATATCGGAATTTTATGATATCGATATTGCGATATCGCAATTTCAGCCGTTCTGCCATTGAAATCAATGGTTCGGCCGAAATTCGATATCGCAATATCGGTAATGTTGATATCGGTAAAATTCTGATATCGCGATGTAAAAACCCATTCAATATCGTGATATCAATGCTTTTAATAAATATCACCTAAGTGACAACATGTATGTATATGATGATTGTTCTCCACACCTTTCTGTCTTTCACTGCTAGTATGTATGTATGTATAATTGTATTTATAAATTTACACAGCGCCGTACAATTCAGCAATACAAATATAGTATAGACATGGAAAAAGTGCATTGTACAATACAAGTACAATATCACAAGGATAAAACACTTTAAGTGCCAAGTTGTGGTTGACACAAGAGGTTGGAGGTCCCCTGCCCTGTATACATGATAAATAGGGGTGATCCTGAGTTGATTACTTCTTAATTGTAGAATAAACGCTACTAATTCCAGTACCTCCATCCCAGTACAATAGACAAACAATAAATAGTAGATTAGGAAGAAGCAGCACAATTAACTCTAAATTAATCCATAGAATTTTACTGTGATACAAACTGCAACAGTGACATGTTTCCGATGGAAGCCCTTTGTCAAACTGGAGAATTTCATGCCTTATTTTTACATGCATAGAAATTTGGGGGGATATTTATGAAAGTCGAAAAAAATGAGACTAGTATAACAATATCGAATTTTTGCTAAATTGTGCAAACATATCAATATTGCCGATATCGATATTTCTTAAGACCCTTCAGACCAATTTTGTTGCAAGGTTGAGTCTTCCCATTGAAAAAGATTGTCGTTATTAATATTGAATACAGAATATAGAGAGAAGCCGAAATCAATGTAAAATGTGTTTCTTTAAATGCTGTGACATTTTTTGGTATTGATCTTTTTTCGGTTGCGGTAAATTTTAGTAGTAACTGTCAAATGGTCACAACTGAAAATGTGGCAAACAAAAATGAATGCCGAAAGCTAAAAGATTTGATTAGCGGTGAATGCGTTGAAAAGACCTTGATAAATATCCCCCCCAGGACTAACTATGGTGTATGTGTGTGTGTGGAGGGGTGTCATTTACAGTACACAACAGATTAAAGATAAATCAGGAATTTAACTTCAAAGATAACAGTTTTGCAAGTAGTGGCTTTTTTCATGCTTGTGGTACTTTAATTTCAATAATTGCATTGTATAGTTTGCAAATAACAACGTCTCACTGGGCTGAATCAGCTCAAACTCAGGGGGTAAGCTAATGAGAGCAAATACAAATGCTCAGCAGATCTGAAAATGTTATACAGATAAAGTAAAGATGGTATCAGGGGAACCATGGGCAGACTAAGAGAACCTTTTGGCTGCAGCAGAATAGAATACATATTGTAATAGAATACCATTATTCCATGCCTGTGTGCTATCACTTGCATCTAATGTGATAAAGTTAACCTCCACATGACAAAAAACCGTAACAGCAATGGATAGTACACAAGCATGGAATAATGGTATGTTGTTACACTACATATTTTATCCTAAAGGTCACCTCAGTCTATCCAAGGTTCCACTCAATACCTTTATCCAATAAAAGAAGCTGTAACAAAGCTGCGCTATTGTAGCTGTCTTGAAAATCCAACTGCTCCTACGACTGTCGCAGAATCCCTATCCCAACACTGTAAATTAACCAATGGCTGTTGAGGTGGTGTTTAGCTCCAACCACAGTTTGGATATCACTAAATTAATGCAGTTAAGTCTGAAGACATAATTAGACATGTGCATTGCAAACTGCCAACCTTAATTCCTTGGTGTTGAATGCTCTAGTATTAGTTTCTGTGTCCTGAATACTCACAGGTTTAGGAAGTTAGAGGCCTCAGGAACATTCTTTGAGTCACCTAACAGAAAATCAAATAATCTTCTGGTGATTTCAGGCCTAGAAGGTAACACCTTGGGATTCCTCTCAGGCCTGCCTTTTTCCAGCACTAGCATCTTCTGCACCAAATGGATTTAGGAGTGGGACCTATGTTTCTGAATTTCCGACTACTACTGAGCAGGGAGCAGTGGTTCAGACAGAATGACAGTGTCAGCTCCCAGTGTCAAATGGCAGATATAATATGCAGTAATCACTACAGCGATGGCAGAAATATTACCTCCAGTGTTTCATGGGATGTCAACCTCCTTTCATAAGGACCCTTCGCCCATAGATTTTTGGGAAGGGATTCTGATAACCATCCATGTGCCCTCCCTCCAAAAAAAATACTGACATCTGTCTTGTTTGGGTGCTACTAATATTAGGTCAAGGGCCAGCTGGACTGTTTCCAGGGTAGATGAATATACTGCTCAGTATACTCAGTAACACTAATCTGCCACTGAGTGGGACTTTGGACAATTATGCTAAATCCTTTTTTGGACCAACAGGTTGTGATCTCCTTTAGTCCTCTTCAAACAGTTGTGATGAGGCCAGTTTAATGTTAGGAGCCTAACTTGCAGCATACACAGACATTCAGAAACGCATATTTGACTACATTTACTAATTTGTTAAATTATTCACAATCAGTGTTTCTCACGGGCTTAAATATTTTGTTTTCAGGTATATGTTTATGCTTGCTAAGTGTGCTCATACATACACAGAGCATGTTGTCCTGATGGTTTGATCTGAAAGAAGTGTTTCTACCTCCAGACCCTGTGGTAATACTCATCTTTAATCAAATGACATTCATTTGATAAAGGGTGATCTAACGCAAACATGTCATGACACAACTTGATTAAATCACATTGTACTCAAACTATGTAGTTGGATCAAACTGCTTCTTCATTCCTTTTTATTTTTATGATTGTGCAGTTGGCAGAGGTACATTTAAGCTGTCTGATTTATTTATAGGAGAAAAGGACACAATACTTTTTAGTATATGTAATACTCATCTTGATATTATCCTTTATGCAAATAATCTATGGGCATTTTAATGATCTACTTAATCAATTGTTATGTTTTGGTAGAATATTCATGTACACAGGAAAATAACATACAAACACAATAAAAATGGCTTCCATGGTTGATATAAATGTAGACCCCAGTGATGCAGGACAGCAATACTAACCAGAAAACTTCTGTTTTTTTTTTTGAGGGTGGGGGGTTCAGGATAAGGTTTCTATGTAACAATAATTTTTGAGGATACACATCTCCATTTTCTCTATGTGGAGTGAAGACTGTGCTGTCTACCTCTCATTCAAATCTCAATCAATTTACACATCATAGAGACATTGATCAGATTATTTTCAGTGCAGTCAGATGACCCCCCCCTCCCAAACTATAAATGCCTCTGATCTGACCTTTAGTCTAGGACTGAGTGCCCAATCAAAAGGATTGACTAGCCTGCTGCATAGACATTAAGTGGCTCTTAAAATGTGTGGGTGTTTATGAGCAGAAATGCATAAAGCAGCATAAAAAGACATGTTCAACAAGGCAGTTGAACTGAAATCTCATAACCCATTTCAACCAATGAGTAGTTAGCATTCAGGGAATAATAAAAGAAAATAGACTACTGCTATAGGTTACTGATCCGAGCAATCCTTACCCATAATGCAACATTACCCCCATTATCTCTAGCTGTAAGAATGTTAAAATTAAAAACAATTACAAAAAATTGTATATCTGTGATAATGTGTATTTAAACTGCATCTGTATTTAAACTGCACCCCTTCCATCTATTACTTGGTCTAACTGTAGACCATTTAACCATTATTTGCCTCTGCGCACACAGTTCCACATTACATAAAATATGTGTATGCTAACAAAATCATCTACAATATGATTTGAAACACACATAGCTGTAGTTATACTGAATGTGCTGCTGATTTCTGGATTACAGAAAGGTTTAAATGCCAATTTCCAGATTTGTAATGTAGGGAATCTACTGTTGACACAGAGAATATGGGGGAGTACTTACAATTCATGTGCAGCAAAGGATCTGGGCCCATAAAATAATTGTAAAGTCACTCTCTCACCATGATCAGTTTCTTTATATGGACCACCATGGGCACATTGCTTAAAATATTTTACTATCAACCCACTTGAATTGTAAGCTTATGAACTATGTAATATGTTACCTTTATGTACCCCTACTATGTACAGCACTATGGAAGATGTTGACACTATATAAATTCTTAATTATAATTCAAACTTATTTAAAAAGGCATCAGCTCCCAGTGTTTTCTTTTACTTTACAAGGAACTGCTGTTTTAGAATACATCAGAAATGTACAAATCCTTCATATCCAGTACATTGTCTTTGATGCATATGGAACCCTATACACTTTTTACAGCAGGTATTATTACATTGTCATCAACCCAACTGCAAGACCTCCCTGGAAACTATTTCTCAAATGTTAGCAACTATGCTCTAAAGGACCAGTAACTGCCGTGCTTTTGCATGTCATTTAGTCAAAGACAACTCTATCAATCTGAATTCATGTAATGTATTGCTTTCTGTCTATTTATATCTTTACTGATAGCAGCCAGTTCCATTGTTTTCTATGGTGCTTTAGTTAATACATCTTGCATTGCTGTACTAGCCTGTAACATGTTAAGTGATGCAAAGTAGAAAAGAAAATGAATCCCTTTAAATGAAGTCATCAAGGAAAGTTTCAAACGACAACCTCAGATGTGGAAGAACTGCACATTTTGTATTCAGTCTTTTCCTATATAGCTGGTAGTATTTCTTTTATATACCAGATAGCTAATACAAACAAAAAAAAACTATTTGATAAAAGAAAGCAATCATCAATAAAACAACTTATGTTTATCTGTAGAATGTAAAGAGACATTAATCTAATTCTAGATAAAAATTATTAATGAATGTGACATGCAAAGAAAGTGTACATTCTATAGGCAAACTTCTAAATGGAATGCAAAGAATCTAATCTAAGGCGTCTTTCTCACTGAATGAATGCTTTTGTATGGTTCTGAAAATGACTCAATGTGATTGATTAATGAAATGCAAAGCACTTGCCAATTTAGGGGGTTATTCACTAAGGTGCGAATTCAACTGTCGAATTCGCAAACAGCGGATTCCCATAGTAAATCTGCTACAATTTCCCCATTGTAAAGTCACGACAATTTTTTAATGTTAAGATTGCAACAATTTTCCCATAATAAAGTTGCAACTGCGACAATATTCTCATAAAGACGCAACTGCTACAGTAGCAGCCTATTGCAACTGTCTTTATTTGGCGAATTCACACCTATACGCAACAATTCGGACTTTAGTGAATAACCCTTAGTCTATATAATCATCTCATGGTAATGCTCTGATTGTTTGACCTAGCTGGGGGCATCCACAACTCAGATGCTACATACTAGAACTTGTATGCATTTGGGGTAACAGGAATCACAAATCCATTCCCATTGACCTTTATGAAGTTGTTTGGAGTTTGGAAGCACTTGATTTCCATTCGTCTACCCACCAAGATCTTTATTTATTCCAAAATTAAAAAATTGACATCAATGTGGTTCAAAATCACATGCATCTACATGAAACAAATGTTGAGTTTCAGTTAGATCCAATTTTCATGATGCCAGAAGCAAGCTAAACTCAAACAGGCAGTGAGTGTTGCATGAAAGGGGCCTACAAGTCAATTTTTTACTACTGGCTGTACCAATGGAGTCAATTATATAATGTGAAGAACATAATTTTCCTAACAAACCTCCCTTACCCCAACTAGGGCTGCTAACCAACAATATTTACTAGTAGTTTTAAAAAACTGGTCCTAATTTAGTGTCGGTAAAGATATGACCAGGTCCTGAACCTGCTAACTACTGCACATCTTAAATGTTCCCTGCAGTTTTTGTGAGACTGCATTGTCTTACAAATTCCCTACTCCTAATCTCTGGACCACTTTTTATGTTGAAACAGCTACATGGTTATTTTTTTTTAGAAAATGCCAGAAAAAATTTTTTTTAGTAAAGTTTTCAAACAATGTCCGTAAGAGCAAGGGTTGGCAAAACTGATAATACTCCAGTACAACCAAGATCACCTTTAGCCAACAACATGTTGAGTAAAGTTTAAAAGAAAGCTCTGGTTTTCTTCACAGCACCTTCTTGCACAGGAAGTACATTCCTGGCTTAGGATCAGGAGATCAGACATTTTTTGGTCTCCAAAGGGATTCTAAATATAATTATTAAATTATAGGTACATAATATGAAAGACAAATGAAATGATGATATACTACTCAGGGGACTCCACCCTCCTACATAAATTATTCATCATGAAATGGAAATTTTTTGCCTCCACAATTTGATTTTTAAAAGCAACCAACAACTTTAAAGTATATGGAGCCATTGCTATTTCATCCATTCCCCGGTACATGTTACAGTTTTTATTAAGATGAGAGGCCTCTCTGTCCAACAGTAGAAATATATATTTGAAAGATCATGCCCTTTGTAATGTATGCTAAAATGCTTAAAGATTGAAATAAATCAATAGGGCCAGTCTCCTAATTGTATAATTAATTCACCATATGCTTTTTCCTACAAACAAATTTGTGGGAGAAAAAAAAAAAGATTGTTATATACAATTGCTGACTAACATCAGTAATTGGTATTGCTTTATACTTGTACATCTCCATTAAAGTCATGTTAATAGACAGCAAGACAATACCGCTCACACTGAGGCCTGAAATATAATAGGCAATACGCAACATAAAGCATCACAAGAAACAAGAAAACATGATGTGATTCCCAGTTAACATCACTCTCATCTATGCACTTGCCAGCTCTTGATTATCTTAAGTAAAATTCCTCTCAGTGCCTTATAATTGGGTTGCTTAGAACGTCCCTTGCTTTAGCCAAATATTTTTTTATAAAGCTGTTCAGTATAAACAGCCCACTCCTAAGAGAAAGAATGATGTTCAATGAATATAATTAATAATACTATAATAAAACAAACTTTTTGCCCAGGCAAGCCCCTTGGTCTTCTTCGCCAAGCATAAAACACACCTACATGTTTCACAACACTAAGGCTTATTTTGTATAAAAATATGTTTAAATAATAATACGCTTTTTAAATTATACAACTTACTACTCTTTACCGCAGAATTGCAGTTTCAGCCAACAAACTCTTGACTTGAGCACTCACAGATTTACCGTCAAGGTTTTATTTTAAAATACATTTTTAAGTTATTTTTCATGTAAAAATTATGCCTTTTTAAATACATTTGCTACAGTAAAGGGAATTTTTAAAAAAATTAATATATTGCTTTAAAATCTCAGGCTCTCTTGACTGTTAATGAACTACAAATTTCAGAATTTGTTGCTTAGCTTTGTAGTTTGGGGACTACTAAATCGCTAATGCATTCAACAATTATAGCTTTTGAAATCCTTTGTCAACTTTTTTAAATCACTCTTTGTTCCAGAATTATGTGTTACATATGCTTTGCTCAGCATACTGAAGTATAAATATGCATAGCTGATGTTACACTTGACAGGCAATTTACCATGACTTAATAATATTAATCTGAGATTAGAGCTTTAAAAAAAACAAAAAAAAAACGATTCAATGACTGTGTTCATTTAGCGCTCTGTTTCATTCTTTCATTTACAAATAGACATAATATCACACATCATGGGATGATCAATTTCACAACACTGCCTTATATTTGGATATATTATTTGTGAAAAAGAAATTGCATACGGTCATTTCAATTCACCCGAAGTCTTCCTACCCTTATTTAAAATTTAGAGTTTGCCTTTTTCTTATATTTTGAACAAAATATTGATGAGTAAAGTTTCCCCCAGTACATAATGCTAAATATTCTAATGTGCATTTTTAAATTATCCAGGGTTAAAAAAAAAAAAAAAAAAAAAATCTATGCAAATTTTTGACTTACTATACTTCACCAATGCATGAACTATATACATCTTACACTGTTCCAATCTCTTATAGATCTGCATACATTATACACTCAACTAGATCTCAATGGATCATACAGTTAACTTTATATATTACTGGCTTTCCATGATTTTAAAGATATTTTTATGCCAACTACAAAAGTTACTCTTTTTAAAATAACTTTCTATACTTAAAAAATATACATTTAAAATTTATAGTTTCATGTTGTCTGTATATTGGATCTAAAAATAGATTAAAATGGTCAATATAGTTTTAAACCTGTACATACCTGAATCTCCTAAACCACAGCAGGAAATTACGGCTGTATATAATATTGCTTGTTCGCTACATGTGCAATGCCATGGAAGACCAACAGATGGTGGCCTGTCACCGCTTAACAAATAACTGTAAATAGTTCAGATATTAAAGTCATAAACAATCTGGAACTATTTTAATAGCAAACAAGAAACAATTTTATTATAGTCAATACATTCCAGATACTGTACTTTTTTAATGCTTTGGCATTTTATTTCCTCTCCAATATAATATTAGAAGGTTAACCATTTTAAAATAGTTTAGAATGCATTAAGGGAAATTAAATTGTGTATATAATTTATAAGAACACAGAATGGATAGTTAAGATTTCATTTATTAACAAAATAAGATTCACCGGTTTTGGACATTTTTCAAAAAAAAAAAAAAGAAAAAAAAAGAAAAAAAAGTGTTTCCATTTTCCTCCTTTCTCTGTGCCCTCCCCATTCCCACCATGCCGAAAATACATTACAAAAAAATACACTTTTTTAGGAACTGTACAAATCAAAAAAGGAGGTCGAGTTCTTTTGTTTTCATTTCCCCACCCACCCCAAATTGGGAAAATAAAATGTAGATGTGAGATAGAAATATGTATCATGCAAAACATATGAAAAACAAACAAACAAACAAAAAAAAGAAAAGATGAAAAATTAAGAATGAAACTAAGAGGTCAGGTGGAAGACAGACTGCTAATGACAAAGTATTTTTTTTTTAACCGGGTGAGGACACAAAACATTTGCATACCATTGAATTTGTTGTAAATAATGCACTTAATATTCCCAGCTTGAAGCTAACATACAGTAAATAAATATACAGTCTATGTGTTTGGAAGGTGTGTTTACTGGTATCCTAATGCGGAAGCAGACGTTAGCCTCTGTCCATACAATGCATACGGGGAGTAGTAAGATCCTGCTGGTAATGAGGGCACTGGGAGACCACTTGGAGTTGTTAGGTGACCCTTTCCATATGGATGGTACCTACTTAGTCCCAAGGTGTGTGGACTCCTTAATGATAGAGAACCTGGCAATGTGCTAGGGCTGCCAGGCCCAGTAGGAGGAAGGTGAAGGTGGCAGGAGGCAGCAGAACCCAAACTAGATGTAGGGTACCCAGCCAAAAGTTTGTCAGCACCAGGCAATGCTGTGTGGGTCCTTAGGTGGGCAAGAAGTTCGTCTGAGGTGGCAAATCTTTTGTCACAAGGTCCACTGGCAGACACCCAATTACATATGTGGGGGACAGGGTCATTTGGGAGCATAAAGCCATAGGTATATAGAGGGTGTCCCGGCAGTGATGGGGTCACACTGGAAGACAAGGTGGTGTGCACTGAATGTAGAGGGTGACTGGGGTAGACTAAAGGATATCCAGATTTCAAAGCTGATGGATCATGTACACATGTTGAACAGCTGCTGGAGCCAAGGTGTGAAGCATTGTGGTAGCTTAGACAATACGGGTCCCTGCACAATCCTTGCATGAATGAAGGAGGGGAAGCGCCAGTCAGGGGACTGGAGCTTGGAGGTTTACCCGGCAAACCCAAAGTTCCTGGCAGCTGATTTCCAACCAGGCTTGTTTTGGTGTGATCCAACCCAGGAACAAATTGGGACGGGTATCCAGCATAAGCCCCCACAATGGATCCATGATATCCGATGCCAGATGGTGGGAGCGGAAAGACAGAATGTCCAGGCTTGTATGGAGAGACAGGAGCTACATGCCCGGATCCCAGAGACGGAGGTTCAGATTTGCTGCTGGGGGTAACATCCCCACTTTGGCTGGACTCTGCGCTAGAATTGCTGGTACTGGCTCTTGTCAGAGTAGTGTTAGCTTGAGATGCCTCAGAACTGATTTTAATTGCCTCAGGCTCTTTTTTCTCTTGGCTATCGTTATTTTTAGACTCACAATGCTGTCCAGGGGAGCTCACCCGTGAGGATGGAGAGGAAGCATGAGGAGGAAAAGATTGACAAGCACCACTGGGCACCCTAAATCCAGCTTTGTCTGCAGCACCACCAGATGATGATCCATTCTCTTTCCTGGTCTCCCCACCCTTAGAGTATGGTTTGAAGCTGGACTTATCCTCCAGAGGAGACTCTCCCAGTTTCAAAGAGGATCGTCCACTTTCCTTTTCACCAAGTCCACTAGAAGTCACGGAATTTAACTTTGAGGATGGAGGTGGGTCTGGTTTCCCAATCTGTGAGCAGGTCTGTGCCAGTAGAGCAAGGGGGCTTTTCTTGGCATCCAACTAAAGAAAATAAAATGAATAAAAATTCAAATTAGAAATGAATATATCAGACATTATCTCACTAATCCTCATCTTATTCTTTGAAGCGACCAACAGCAAGATCTCCAACCTAGCAAGGAAATTAGACTGTTAGAACGCTGATGCCAGCAATTTGCCAAAGAAATTCAAGTTGAGATAAAACCAAACAATCTTCCTTTTGATAACACCGAGTTATTGTGTTATTAATACAATTACAGTTGTACTACATATACAGTATATAAACTAATTGTAAAGAAAATCATAAAAGCTGACTTTGTGTTTTATTGCTTGTTGATTTCCTAGGTGAGTTCTAAAGTACTGATCCCCATAGGACAATTAATTGAGATTTGCAGTGACAATATCTGACAAACGAGCCTGATAAAAGGAACTTTATTGATTAAACCTCTAGTTGTTTTTTTTTTTTTCAGTGCTTCTATTCAAGAGAACAGTGCTTTTATTTCCATGCCATAAATCTAGCGAAACTTTATCATTAGGGCCTGTCACAATATGATTAATGACACAAGCTCTGGAGTTGACTGGAGGGAAAAGAAGGGGGG
>WMED01018570.1:0-12661 GCA_019650415.1 Pipa parva | reverse complement strand
TGTAGGAGGGAAGTTGTGGGGCTGGCAGCACAGTGTGAGAGGGTTTGTGGGGCAGGCAGCACAGTGTATTTTAAATATTGTATTTGTTTCCTTTTTTTTTTTACTTTGTATGAGTGTGATTTTTTTTCTTTAGGGAAATATAAGACATCCCCTGAAAATAAGACATAGTGTAACTCTGGGAGCAAAAATTAATATAAGACACTGTCTTATTTTCGGGGAAACACGGAAATTAACTTTGATTTCTGCACACCTCTGTGTCATTGGTTATTGTAACTGTTCCTTAAAGAAACAGTCTATCCGCCAACAGTTTTTTTACATCTAATTGTCACTGGTAAATACCATCTTAGCACTATATTTTACATATGTTTTAATTGGTTTTTGTATTCATAGCCCCTCTTTACTCCTGCTGATCAGAACCAGTTTTGTCCTTCCTGACTGCATTAACCAACCAGCATTGCATTGCAAATACACAAACTCATATATATTCTTCTCAATAATGCATGTGTCTTTAAGGGGTCAGTGCAGTAGCAATAAATGACTGCTGTAGAATGCTCTTTGTTTTAGTGGAGTATTTGTTGACGTGCTTATCTATAGTTTTTATATAATACCAAATGTAAAAGTACCATAATCCCTATGTCATAAATGAAAGGAACATTTAAATACTTGTTGTCAAATATAGAGAGCACATGAGATGTTTGTGTTATAAAAGTCATTGTGAGCTTATCCCAGCCATGATTAATGCTGAGTATGGGGGTAAGAGTGCAGTAAATTATTATAATCTGCATAGCATTGTGCTATACTTGTAACAATCCCCTGGTCTCCAAGGCAGGCTGTGTCAGGAATCCTGCCTCAAGCCACATAATACTTTGGAGTAACTAATGAAAGACTTCTAAAGTCTGTGGACTGTGTTTAAGTAACAAAGAAAGCTATCTGATTCTAGTGTCAATGTTAAAACCATCACATTCCTTCCAGTTCAGGACTGTGACAGTTGCTGTATATTGTATTGTTCAGATACTCAATGAATGTGGCTGGGCACTAATGTGTTATAGCTGATGTTGAATCATTTGTCCATGGAATTATAGGAATGTAATTTCATTTACATTTACTATTTACTATTATCAAATGATCTTAAGAGCTCTCCATCTTTATTTCTGCTACCTGTTGATACTGCCCAAACGTTTATACAACAATGTCCTCGAGCATTAACAAATGATAGCTTTTATAGGCTAGCTATATACATGTATTGATTCCTTCAACAATGATCATTTAATTGCTTACATGTCACCTGGCTCACAGCAGGAAGATTTTCATGTGATTTTTCTTCCAAAAAGGGGACCTATAGACATTTTCCAGTGTGGGAGCAATCAATTAAACAGTTGATTCAAGTGCACAAGGTTGATCACTATTTACTGATAATCATACAGAGTTTTGCAAATGTATTTCACAAACTATTTTGTTGTATTGATAAATTATTGCTGAATGAATTGATACGTGCATGGTTGTCTTTAAATCTACTGAAACACATGTAGGATTAAAAACAGTTCAGAGCATACTAAACAAAAAGGTTTTCAACGTGTTAAATAGCTATGCACTTTGAGATCTGAAATCTGTAATCTCCTATAATATCGAACATTAATGAATAGCATTTGATACTCACTCTTGTGAATAAGAGAGCTCCCACTTATACTATATATTTATTGCTTTAGATTGTTTACCAGCTAGTGTATTGTTTGTCTGTAGCTGCTTTATCTCTTTTCAAGATTTCTCTAAAATCTTGTAAGATTTGGCAGGCCGCTCAGTGACTTATGCACGTGCATTGAGTGCAATACAAGAGTTAAAATAATTTGTCCATGCAATCATTTGCATTCTGCTAGCTGCCCAAGACATGTTATTTTGATTGCTGGCTCTGGCCCATGCTCCTACAAATGGAGGAGGCTGGGAGAATTTAATGAAACGGGAGCAAACGCTTGATTTCTTTTTGTCTATTAATCTGTCTTGGGCGCTGTTAAATATTTTCTGCCCCCACCATTCTTTGATTCTGTTGCTAGGAAAAAGCAAACGGGAGGTAAAAGTTCATCAGTGCTCTGCATTTCATGCCAGCGTAGAGACCTTTTTAATGAAGAATAATGAAGAGTAATTGCATATCTGTAATAATATCAGACTTCCGAAGTCAAGGGCAATTGGACATGTCCCAAGAATGTGCCTTGCATGAAACACTCTGCGGTGACCATCTTGAGAAGAGATCCATCTTGTGAAAATATGATCATGCTTGCAAAGACAATTTTCTGTTTTGATCTGCATTCCTTTTACCGTAGCTCTTTTACTGGTTACTGAAGGGTAACCAGTAAGGAGTTGGTCCTATGTCTAACTTTATATATATATATATATATATATATATATATATATATATATATAATTCTATTTATAAAGTGCCACAAATTTACGCAGCGCTGTACAATTCAGCAATACAAATACAATACAGACATGGAAAAAGTACATTAAACAAAACAAGTATAATATCATAAGGATACTTCACTTTAAGTGCTAGGTTGCAGTTGACACAAGAGGTTGGAGGTCCCTGCCAAGTAGAGCTTACAATCTAATGATATTAGGCAATACACATAAACATTACCTTTTCCATCATGTGTCCTAGCACCTTACAGGAGACGTAAAGGAAAGTTGAAAGCCTAGGAGAGCACAGAAAACACAAACAGAAAATGCTAGCAGACTTGTAGTTTTGCAGAAGAACATAATGGGGAGAGGGGTCTGTGAACAGCCCTAAACCTCCATGTAGAGCAGCTACCGAATCTTTTGTTTCAGTCTAAAATTAAGGACTTTGGCAACAAAATGGTAAGCGTAGCTACACCACTCTTAAAGGTTTTTCTTTTGAGCTTTGTCTGACTAGCATGTAGGCTGCAGCCTGACTACACTTTAATTGCCTCCCTGCACATTGTTATAAATAATTGTTTACTGTCTGTGGTGAAATGACTACTTTTTATAGGAATAAACTAATAGGTACAACAATAGACTAATGGGAAACAAGTATATGGGCTATTTAGCTCATTGTAATGGAACTTGGCTGTTGAAAACATTGTGTATAGTTCAGCACTTAGGTAAGTGGAAATCACCTAGGCTAATGGCTACATTCAACAAGAACTTGGCTAAATCCAATTGGTGGTCATATTACTCAGAAAGGGAATGCTACATAATAATTAGCCTAATGGGCTGATTATAAACATGGCTACTGAGCACCTTGCACAAATCAAGCTCCAGCACTGTGAACTAAAAACAGGCTTTTATTTCTATTCATTTCAAATCCAGTTGCTGCACACACATTAGAGAGCGTTGTTCTGACACCTGCCGGCACTTCATAGACAAAATGTAACACTCAAATGTTACAAATATAAAAGGCGGATCAGCCCACCTCTTAAGAGGCTTAAGATCATTAACTGATAGAGAACAAAAAGGATATTAATTTTACATGCATACAAACCACAGAAGAAACAAAAATTGTGATAAGAGGTTTCACTGAATAGGAGTGTGGTGAAGTACTACCAAAATGTTCAACCACATTCCCCTACAAACCTCATTCAATAACTGGATTCTATCAGTATCTTAAAGGGTATGTAAACCTTGTCTATAAAGAAAGCCCCATTTACCTATTGTCAAGCAATAAATCGATTAAGAAACTAATGATTGATCTCTTAATTCGGCAGGGCTCAATATCCTCCTGCAAATGCATTGTCTTTGTAAACAGGTTCCATGTAAGGGCAATGTAGGGTTAAAATTACGCCTACTCCTTTCCCTGGCTTTTCTCTCCACAGCTGACCACACAGGCGGTTAGACAGGTGCATGGCCTGGGTTAGGGACAGGCTTTTTAGATAAGGAGAAGGGAAGGGGGGATTCTGGATCTCTGAATAAGTGAGTGATGTCTCTCAGGGCGGGGCTTATTAGCACTATACAGGAAGAGACTGTACACAGAATGGCTGGGGGAGCAGGGCTGTTTAAACAAGATGCAAGCACTACTGATTCCAAAATAGTTTTTACATTTTAATGTTTAAATTGGCTTTCTATAGGTGTACATATCAGAAATAACTAATGTTTTCATCCAAATTTTTCATACTCCTTAACATAAGATATCTGTAAAATGGAGAGAAGTACAGTGAAGTGTACTCTAATACACAAAATGTTGTAGATCCCATTCAGAGATTAAGCCAGCCTGTACCCTAGTACTGAAATAGTACTAAACTATATATTTTAGAAATGACAGAGCTGGTAAATTGAGGATCAATTTTAATATGCTCACAAAACTTGCACACTTTACTGATATATGTATAAGTACCTGTTGCATTAAGCCAAAACTGGGCACATTGGTCAGGAATTAGGCTCACAAGTGCAATGCACAGAAGTTGGGTAAATGGTCTCACTATACAAGAACCTTTCTGATGGGAATACTGCACAGGAACAAGGCTATTGGTCAGGCTGTAAAGGAAACTAGCTGTTGAGTAAGCTAATTATCAGTTTCACTGGTTAACCGCTGCATAAGTCTGACAGTAACTTATATTATCTGATTGCCCTTAACTTCCCATTGTTTTAAATGTAATGACAAATATATGACCAATATGGGTCCCACATTTTTCAAATCATAGCTGCTCCCATGTATGTCATAATGCCACACTTGAAGGGGGAGCACTTGTGCATCCTCAATCTTAAACCCCTTTATTGACTGTAAACTTTGGTGCTGTTTGTTTTTTTCATTCTAGCTTTTATTTGTGTGTAGGCTGTGCTTTTTTCAACAAATGCTCAGAAAAAAAAAAACCTTCTTTTCTCCAGCCCTGTGCTCCCAGTGGAAGACTTGTGAAACTGACATGATTATCTCCACAGTGGCACTGGGCTGTGAAAATGACTGATCTCTAGCCATTTAAACTTGAGTCATGCGACATACTGCATAAAATATTTCATCTCTTGTTCCTTCTAATGCACTGCTCTCAACCATTTGAGACACTTTATTGTAAATTGGATGTTTGGGAGTGTGAACCTATTAAATGCCTTTAGATGAAAATATTTTTTTAGGCTGGTCTATATGTTGATGGCAATGATTCTCTTTTTCTTTTGTTTTATGGGATCAGATGAGGTTTGCAGGAGAATTACTGCATTATTACGTTATTGGGTCGATGCTTTTGTTATAGAAAGTATAACATTGTTTAATAAAAAAAAAAAATGGCACTGTAAATATATGATCAGTTCTTGTTGTGCTTTCCAATTGGATACCATAAATGCATCACTCCTGTTGATGTTACATTACAGAGAATGTTGGGAGCCAGAGATCATAAGCATCTGATTGGAGGTAGCATTTAAAAAAAAAAAAAAAAAAAAGAACATATTGTGTAAAATAACTTCATATTTGTAGGTTCAGACATGTTTTGATAGAAAGTGAAATTTACTTTAAAAACATAAAATCTCTTAATGCATGCATTGAAGTAGATCTGGATCAAGAAAGTTATTAATCTTATGCTAATTTGCTTTTTTAAATCCCAAAATAATTTTTTTTTTATACATGAACTACTATCGTCTCCTCCCTTTCTGTTTTCAAAACAGTCGTGCATTTGGCACAAGATCAACTCTGACCCATTTTTTTTTCAGTTTGGGCTACAATCCAGATCAATACTGAGAATCCAGGTACAACTACTGTTGTTTTCATCCATAGCTTTCTGTTTACCCCATGTATTGGGATTGTGCAGTGGCCACTTATAAGGGACACTAAAGCTTAAAAAAAATAGAGCTTTGTATTTATTGGCCACTTAGTAATATGTACAAGTGGTAAAATGCCAGGTTAAGGCTTACTGATTTTGCGCAAGAGTCATAGTAATTGAAGAAAAAAACAAGCATTTGTAGAAGACTTTTTCCTGAGCTCCAAGTGGTTGTTTTTTCTTCTATTGCTACAGATATACTGCAAAATCAGTAAGCCTAAACTTGTCATATTAACACTTGTACTTAAAACTGGAAGGCCTGTGAATAGAAAGCTCTGCTTTCAGGTTTTTGTGTCCCTTAATAGTGGTTTTCTTTATTATTTTGGTATTGGAAAATATAATTATATGTGTGCACATGAAGCCATATCAAGGTCCAGGGTGATAAGTCACAAGCAATGCAACTCCCTGTAGTTATACCCATACCTGGGTTATCCGCCCCGAGGTCAGCTTCCTCCCAGTTTGGCCAATGGGGGGGCGGAGATTAATCAAGTGATTCATGTCATATGACAGGCACGGATTTGTGTCAAATGCATTTGATTGGTTAGCGGGTGGAGTAGGATGAGAGACAGGCAGGGTTATTGACCTAACCAGGTAGTAAAAAGGCAGCTGCAGGGGATCTTGTGAGTTTCCCCATACCTTGCAAATCTGGATGATACATTTAGAAAAAAAAATACATGTGACATGACTAAGGACAAGATTGTATATATTCAGGAGAATTCATCAACAGCATTTAGCATTTAGGGGAGGTAGAATAAAGAAAGCCAATATCTGATTGGTTGCTGTGGGTTACTAGACCACTGTGAAGATTGCCCCAGTATTTGAATTCCCCTGATTCTCTCTTAATGCAGTGGGGTCTATACTTTTGTCCTTCCTTGTTCTGATTCCATTTCTCTCTGGCACATTGGTATCATACTAGATGGAATTACAGCCTAGTAGTAAACTTTGTACTGACTACCAATATGCTTCTGATGATTTTAATATTCAGAAAAGCTTGAAATAAAATAACTTTGATTATTTGATTTGATTGCTACCTTGTAAGTTTTCTCTAAATATTTTTTCATAGTGCAAAATGGCTACTAATTCAAATAGAACCTGAACAGTTTTATGAATAATTACTGAACAAGCAAAGGGAATATCTGAATCCTGCTACACAGGGACTAAGTAAAATGGACTGTGTCACAGAACAGACCCTGTATTGTCATGGACTTACTGCTTATTGGTTTATGCTGCACTGAATCAAAAGCCTTTTAATGAACAGCTGGTTGGGAACAGTAAAATAAATGCTTGCAGAATACAGACTAGGCATTGTTTTTCATCAGTTGTCATTAATACATTTGGTCCCCTTGTTGTCTGTCATTCCTCTGTATCAGAAAAGCTTGACTAGGTCAACGTACTTTCATACAGCCCTTTACACCCCCTTGTCTGATTATGTCTTTGCTTACGTCTCTGTTTTTTGTGCTATTCATTTCTTTCTGGTTAGTCCAAGTAGACAATTAGCTCATGCGCCAGCCTTGTTACAAGTTTTGAATTGAATATCTTTGGTTCTTTACACCAGTTGAGTAGAACACTGTATGTTTCTTTGTATCGTTTGCTTCTAATATGCAGTTGCTGTGACTGTGGCTTTGAGATCCAAAATCATTGAGTTTTACCATGTCTGATGAATTTTGTGGAACACAGTGGTCAGTGATAAGCATTGCTTGCTCAGAATGTGACTGAAACAATGTGGGTGTTGTTTATTAACTTTTGGTGTTGCATTATACGAATAGGGAATAGGTGCATTTATATTGATTTGTGTAAGCAGTTACCCTGGTATCACAATTACAAAGCAATGTGCAGATCACTTATAACACAAAGTGCAAGCCTATGTACAAGACAAAGGGTCAGGTAACAGAGTTACAATATTAAGCACAATGTAGGCCAGTTCAGTGGCATACATACTGTATGTACCCAGTAGCAATTGCCTTTCCCTGATTATATAGTATGTTGTCTTGCAGTTACAGTTGCAAGAATTGAGTAATGCGGGATCATTACAAAATTCTGATTCTGGTTGGTCAAAGCCAATCAAGGTGTTAAAGGGCAACTAATACCTCAAAAGATTAAGGCTAAAAATGATGTGTATTATGTATAGGGCTTATTACAATAGCTTATTATAATATCATAAGTGCACCAGCTCAACAGCATTGAACACTGATACCTGTAAAGTTGCCACTGGAGATAAACATCTTTATTCTCTATATAACCATCATTCCTTGGCCTACAGCTCAGTCTATACTTCTAAGGGACTGGGGAAAATAGTTTGACTTAAAAATATTGTTACAACTGGTAAATAAATCTAACTTTTAGCTCAGATCACTGTGTAGTGTTGTAGTGAGGATGTGTGTCACCTGGGATAAGTCCAATATGAGACACTGACTTTCTGGATCAGAACTCTTTATTCCATGCTCCATCCATAGCTTCCTGTCTAGCCCCTCCCCCTTCCTTTATTTAACCCCTCCTCCTCTATTACCTCACTCTTGCTAGGCAGATGGAGGAATTTGGAGGAATGTGGTATTTGGATTGTGCACAAGAAAGCTACAGTTTCATGTAATGTATTTAGCAGAAATTAACCATATCCCTCCCCCACACTGCAAAACTTGTTACTAGAGTGCTCTGAGACTGCACTATAGACTGCAATGGTTTTCAGTCCAGCTATGCAATAAGCTAATGTCCTATCAGCCCTGCAATATGTGTATTTTATACATATTAGTTTTAAAGGCATGGTTTTACCAGATCATCCTTTTATGAGTGAAAAGTGGAGAATTTGCATCCAATTTAATGGTCACAAACTTACATACCATTTTGCATTACTTTGGGTGTGCATGCAACTTTTCCCTATTTACAAATAAAAGTAGCAAATGCAGTAAGGCATATTGCTCCAATTTTGATGACTGACTTTGCCTGCTCAAAGTGGGGGCTGATTGCCAGTAAAGTGCCATTTTGGGGTGAAGTGACTGTACACTTGAGTAACAGAAAATATAGTGGCCAAGTGACAAAGTAAACTATGACTTCTGTTGCATAGGGATGTAAATAACATTTGTTACAACGTAGGTGACTTTAAAGTGCACCTGTCACCTCAAAACACTAATACTAATTTAGGCTGTTCTAATGAAATAAACATTTTTGTAAATATATATGTATTAGAAAAAATGTACCTTTATACAGCGTTTTTCTCTGTTATCTTCCCTGTCAGCCTGACTTTTCTTTTCTGGGTCGGGTGATGATGATTGACATTATAGTTCCTGCAATCAGATCCTTGGTAGATTGTGATTTACGGGATCTGATTGGAGGAGCTATAATGTCAATCATTATTTAGCCCCACCTACCCAACACTCTGGAAAGAAAAGTCAGGCTGACACTGAAGATGACAGAGAGAAACGCTATATAAACATACATTTTTTAAAATACATATATATTTACAGAAATGTTTATTTTGTTAGTACAGCCTAATTTAGTATTAGTTTTGAGGTGACAGGTGCACTTTAATATGGTGACAATAGTGGTGATCAAATTGTGATAAACTAATCAGAGTTTCCTTCCTTATAATCAATCCTACCTATTCATAGTTTGTCATTGTTAAAAGAAACTACGTCTATGCCTGGCAACTTGTTTTATAGCATCCATCACTGTTTGCTTCCAAGGGGAAGCACTGGTTAGTGAATAAGGAGTAACAAATTTGCTTCATTTATAGCATCACAACACAGAGGGCGAAATTTACTAAGGGCGAAACGATCGCCCGAAGTTAATTTGCGATCGGAATTTCAATAGATTTGTGATCATGCGATCGCAATTCCGATCATGCGATCACAAATCGATCGCAATTCTGATCGTGCGATCGCAAATCGATCAGAATTCCGCACGTGCGGTAAAAATTGCGGTCGGGCAGAAAAAATCCGCCCTTAGTAAATTTCGCCCAAAGGGTCATGCATTTGGAACATCTGGGAACACCTTCTTGAATAAGCCCTTTTAATATGCAGATCAGATCATTACTTTAACAATATATTTTTTTTTCAAATGCATCCTGCAGGGCAATGAAAATGCAGCTACATAGCTCTAATTCATTACTCAACCACAACTGGTTAAAGGGAAGATACGGTTAACTTATTTCTTAGGAACTTTCTTTCAAAGTGGGGAGATAAAACCGTTATTTAGATCTAATAAGTGAACTCGATCTGCAGATTAGGATTCCATCTTATCTCATTTAATATGTGTAAAGTCAGGATTCCACTTCAAAAAACAGGGTAAGAATGTACTGGAAGCTATGCAGCCCAAAATAAGGTGTATTTCATAGCCTGTGATATGCAACTGGACTGATCACCATGCAACTAAAAGGAATGTTTTGGAAACTCTGTCCCTTTAATGACATTATCTATAAAACATCCATACTTACAAAGCTAGCTAATAATAAATTCATTCAGTTGTGCATTGCAGGGCTGCAGAGGATTCAGTGCAGTGTGCAATATGTATGAAAGAATTTTATAATCAGCAATATTGTACTGAGGATATTAAAAAGTGTTTGCTTTTAAATAAATGGGAAGCCACCCTTAAAGTAATAGTTTCTTATGTTTGATTTGAAGAGAATTCAATATTTCTTTATTCTTAATTTATTTGACTTCAATGTCAGATACATATAATTGATAGCTATATCCTGAGATATAGTCAGGTTATTTTATGTTAGTCCATAATCAGGGCACACCTATAGGAAACAAAGCACACTGAGCATGTGCAGTGTCTACAGTATAGCCAGATATGGAGCCCCCCAGCTTACAATTTCACAAGCATTTATAATTTGTCTCATAGGGCTACTATACATTTGGGTATGTTCTGCACTCTCTTTGCATAAGGTTAAACATTTCTAGCTGAAATAATTTTTAGGCTTTAGTTCCTCTTTAAATAAGGGGATGATTCTCAGTGGCCTTGTCAAGTATGCTTAATCATTATCAATAATAAAAATACTAAAAAATGTCATGTAAAGCCTTTGGGTCAAAAGGTCACACAGTCCTGAAACTTGTATCACTTGATGGGGGACTATGATTTGACAGGTATTTAGATTTATTTATTTGTCACTGGATAAGTACAAATATACGAATCAGTGAAATTACAAGCGCGTCATAAGAAGATAATGGCAAACCACAGCGACAGATAGCAATAGACAGTGAATTAACAAGCATGGATCAATAAATGAACAATTGACGTAGCATTTGAACCAGAATGACAATGATAGATAATTGATTTAAATAAATAAATAAATATAGAGTAAAATACTTAACCAGATATATCATAAATGGTTATTAAATTAAATTAGTTAAATAATGTATGTTATGTCCAGGAGAATGGGGGGAGGTGATATATGAAGACTAGTGAACCGTAAGGGAGAGATTGAGCCTGTAGATGGAATCATGGAAGAAACTCTTCCTTAGTCTGACTATGTGGGACTTTAGACATCTGTACCGTCTGCCTGATGGAAGTTGTGAGTAAAGTCCATGATTTGGGTGCTGCTCATCATCGATGATGCTTCTAGCTCTGGACAGACAGCGACGGACATAGATTTCCTCAATGGATGGTAGTTGGACACCGATGGTTCGTTGGGCTAATTTAATCACCCTTTGAAGAGCTTTCCTGTCAGAGGCGTTGCAGTTCCCAAACCATGCAATGATACAATAGGATAGAATGCTTTCTATAGAGCATCTATATAAGTCTACTAAAATCCTTGTACAGACATGCTCTCTTCTGAGATGCTAGAGTGAAGGCTGGGTTTCAAATCAAATCTGCAAGAAATATGCCTCCTTATGAGCATAGATGGGCTCAAATTAACATAGTTAATTGCCAGTTTCCAATATCTTGCAACTTTTCAGGTTATGTTTTAGAAAGCTGAACACATGCTGACTATAAAGGGGGAAGGAGGCAAAGTCTGTCAACTGTAACAAAAAGAATATTTTGAGGCTATGATAAGTGGATTTTCTTTAACCAAAGGGCCTTAATAAGAATTTACATTTATGTTGATGGTGTATTTCCTTTTAAGATAAAACAAATGTTAAGATGTTACAATATTCCATTTTAAGTAAAGAATGGTTACTTAATTTGTTTTCATGAACAATTTACTTTGTCTTGCTGGTTATTCTAGACTTTGTAAATACAGATAACTCAAGGTTTAAAAATAGTAGTTCAGAGTCTCCTGAACAGGTAAAGTGCCTTATAACCCCATTATTTGGAGTTTTATGTCTAGGCTTTCATGAGTTTCAGGTCTTTGGTCATAAGAGCAAACTATAATGGAGAAATCAGATGTATTTGTGAGGCTGTGTCCTTGTTTTACATTTTAATGCTGCTGTAAAAGTTATGCATTGTAAATTTTTCATGATACCTTGGATTTCATAAAGCTTCTTCCATCACAGATATTATTTTAGCTACTTTCCATGATTTTTTTTGTTTGTATGTTATGCTGTTTTTGATCTCCATGAACAGGCTTCAAGGTTACCCACTTGTTTCTTGGTCATTCTCTTTAACCTTTTTGCGTATGCCAAATGCAAATAAGCTATGTTCAACAAATACGTGACAACTGAATAACCTATGAATGCCTTGACTGGCAAGATGAAAATACCTAAGACTTTTACCTAACACTGTTTTGTCTCAAAAGTTTAAATCACAGTGTTTGTTCATGAAAACATCAATTATTAAGGGATATAACCCAAAAACATAAAACAGCAAAAGACCCTGGGGAAAAGTATCATTTGAGCAATAACTATTTTTTGTAGTTTTCCAATGCATGATTGTGACTGTTAGGGAGAAATTTATTAAAATTCCGAGTTTAATCAGGAGAAGGTGTAACGGTATTTACCTAAGTTCCAGGCCTTTTGGGCATTCCAGCACTTACAATG
>WMED01018569.1:0-12662 GCA_019650415.1 Pipa parva | reverse complement strand
AACAGGTTTAAAACAAAGTTTCGAAAAGAGTTACAAATGTAAACCAGCTCACTTTAACAAGGAGCACATAAGTATAAGAATGTTGGTAACTCAGCAATACAAGATGAAGAAATGTGAAACGTTAAAACATGTTCATTAAGCTATTAATTCTTATTTTCTTTTTATGTCAATTGTTATAACCCAATAAAAAATGTAAAATATGAAAAAAAATATGAATAGCCAGAATTGATTATGAGGAAGGACATTATCACAATTTGATCATCACTATTATAACCATTTTAAAAACACCTACGGTGTAATAAGTGTTATTTATATCCCTATGCGACAGTATCCATAGTTTACATTATCACTATATTTTCTGTCATTTGAGTGAACAGTCACTTTATGCCAAACCAGCACTTTAATGCCATCATCATGGATAGAGTGGCTGGTGGGAAATCCTTGGGTAGGCTCTCAGGATTGGTGGTTACTGGCTGCCCCAAGGTGGGGCAATCAATAGAATATCTTTTGAAAAGGGGCAAGCATTCAAATGTGTTAATATTGTAATGGATACATAATTTTATAGAAGTTATTTGGACTGTTAATATTGGTTTGAATAATAAAAGCTGCAGCCTTCTAACCTCATTTCTTGTTTCCTGGTGTTCTTGGGTAATTTGATAGGGTGCAAAATGTTAAAATAGGTTTAATTCATTGGTGGTTATAATCCTGGAGCAATGTTGATGCTTCACTAGTCATAGAGTTTGCTGAATAGGAAAAGTTGTAGAACTGGTGAGTAGATGCAAATTCACATGTCTACATGACTGTTCACATTTTGATGACTAAACCCCTAAGTGTGAAGATGGAGCTGATTACTGCAGATAACCATGTTTTATGAAGATGAATACATTATTAATTATCCATACAACCTGTATGTTTTACAGATTTTTTACTAGTAAACAAGTATGATCTGGTAACAGCAGTGGTCCTTAGAAGGAATGGGTGGATGCGCAGGCCTTTAAAACTGATATGTATAAAATACACATAATGCAGGGCTGATATGACATTAGCTTATTGCATAGCTGAACTGAAAACCATTGCAGTCTATAGTGCAGTCTCAGAGCACATTAGTAACAAGCTCTGCAGTGTGGGGGAGGGGTATGGTTAATTTCTGCTAAATGCATCATATGAAACTGCAGCTTTCTTATGCACAATCCAAATTCTAGAATGCAGTGATCTTGGTTAATAGTTAGATTTATTTAACAATTGTAACACTATTTTCCCCACTTCCTTAGAAGTACAGACTGAGCATGTGCATGGCTGCCAGTGAAGGATGGAGGGTTATATAGAGAATAAAGATGTCTACCTCCAGAGGTAACTTTACAGGCATTGGTGTTCACTGCTGTAATATACTGTAAGCTGTGTAATAAGCCCTATACATCATTTGTAGCCTAAATCTTTCTGAGGCTTTTCTGAAGCTTTAGTTTCCCTTTAAGTTCCCTCTGACTATCCTGTATAGTGCATGTCACATTAATGTACATGAGAATACCATCTTGGAGGTCCTTCCATGTAGTTTGGTGATTAGCTTGTTAAATTGATTGCTAAGTTTACACCACCTTCGATATATTCTGTCATTAGTTATAACATGGATCAGGACAGCTGGGTCATCGCTAGTTACTAGTTATTTGTCAATCCAGTCCACCACATGTTGACCACTGGCATCAGGGATACATCAAACCATTTGGTTGGCTTGGTCCTATTGTCATATCTGCATTGCAAACCTTTAGAGGAATTACAACAGATGCTGTAGTTGACAACCGTGTCATCTACGACTGTCCATTCTAAGACCAAGACCCACACATTTTAATGTAACTTGGTAAATTTATTTGGGGGCTCATACCCAGAATTGGCCTTCCTCTTCTCAGATTTATTACCACTTCATCATGTTATAGTAAGTTAACAACCTACAATATATGCCTATTCTGACTCAACTCTTTACCCTTCTCTGATTTTCATGCTAACTGCTTACCAGGCAGCATACATTCAAGAATGTCATTCACCCTAAGGGGGTTATTCACTAAGGTGTGAATTTGACTGTCGAATTTGCAAACAGCGGATTCCCATGGAAAATCTGCTACAATTTTCCCATTGTAAAGTCGCGACAATTTTTTAATGTTAATATTGCGACAATTTTCCCATAATAAAGTCACAACTGCAACAATATTCTCATTGTAAAGATGTGACTGCAACAGTAGCAGCCTATCACGACTGTCTTTATCTGGCGAATTTGCACCTATATGCAACAGTTCAGACTTTAGTGAATAACCCCCCAAGTGTTGCTTGCTCTTGGTGCTGCAGTGGTAGTATGTCCTATGTCCTCTTTAACAGAACAGAATAAAGTAGTCAGGCAACAGAATTGTAATATTACTGCTGGAGTAGATCTTCCTCAAGCAGTTTTGAAAAACTAGACCAGAAACTCATTGATCTAATAAATTCTTTATTTCAACTTGCTCAGAGAGAATGCTGACAAAGTACAGCAAATTCACTACCAAATTAGAGCCTTTCTTTTGCCTAAAATACTATGCACTGTCTATAACAACCCATCTATTATTTAAAACTAAAGAGCCCTTGCTATGTAATGTTTACATCTTGGCTATTGTCTAAAATTAAGTTTTACTTTACACAGTGAACAATAACCTGACTATTTTCTAAGTGTAAGGGCAATTTGCCCCTCTTGTCCATTATTTCCCATCCATGTATACGATCCATTTAAAAAAGGAACTCAATTTGTAATATTTAAATGTTTGTAAAAGAGAAAAGAACTATACTGTATATTTATTAGTGCACTCCATGTAGCATTTCAGTCTGGGTTCTAGAACCTTTGTCTAATCATCATCCACTAGGTGTCCCAGGTGCAACCTTCCTGAAAGCTTTGTCTTGCGTGGCCCTCTTGTATGCACATAGTGAATGTACAACTTATTCACCATCGGTGGAACCAGCCTGTAATTTTATAAATCAGTGTGATACAACTATTATTTTTATTTGAACATTCATGAAATACAGCTTCAAAAAGTCCACTCATTTCTACTTTAAAAAACACAAGCATTAGTAATTTGTAGCACTTTAACACTTGCTATGAGTTATTTACCCACTACAATTGAATTTTTTCAGGTGCATGTTATCAAAAAGTAAATTTTCCATGGTGGCATGATTTGTGACAATTCACCTGTTTTACATATTCAGCAAAGATTGTTTTTTTACTGTGATTTGGCAAATTTTCACATACTGTGCTACATTATGCCGACTGGGTATTTACATACCACTTCAGGTCTGATCAGCAAATTTATGGACAATTGGGGTATTCGTTATGTGTCAATGTAACAATTTGCCAAGGTGTGAGTGAATTTGCAGATTTGGCTCCACCAAATAAAGACGTGACTGTGACAATAGCAGCCTATTGCAACTGTCTTTATCTGGCGAATTCGCACCTATACGCAACAATTCGTACTTTAGTGAATAACCCTTTGATTTCAATACAAGTCTATGGGCAGGTGCCTGTTAGGTAGGAAATGCAGTTACCACTTAGTTGCGGTGGCAGTGGAACAATGAAGATGGAGGACTGAGGACTTTCATACAATACAGACTCATCCAGGACTACAGAGTCAGCAGTGAAGACAGAAAAGATGAGAATGACTTCAAGATGAATTCAGACACTGTGCATTGTTCATCTTTTTCTTTTCTAGGGGCCAGTGAAAGAAAAATCAACAACAGTTTGGGTTGTTTTAATTAACATTTTAGTACATACAGTATCTGTTCAGGTCCTGTACTACCTATCACTCTAGGCAGTGCTTAACCCAGCTGTTTATTGATAGGACCCTCGCAATCAGAAGACTATTTTAATGCAAACAACAACAAAAATATCTTAACATAAATCTCCATACTTCAAAAATGTCAGTAACAGATTACAAGTACATTACATATACATTGGCATATCTAGTTCCTATAAACATTCTCTTTCAATAAGACTGAAGATATTGCTTCCACTATTGCAAGAGAATCTGGTTATCACTTCTCTTTTTTCAAGAAACTAATTGCATTATGGTTGGAAATGGCATATTACAATCTCTTTATTAACTCGATCTGATTTTGGTAATGCAGCCATAAGCTTTATCTATTAATCTATGTTAAATGAGATTGTTCTAAAAAATCAAGACTGTAAGGCTGGGTTCACACGAGCATCATACGCTCGTATATATAAAAAGAAAAAAAACGGCTTAATCAAAGCCGACGATACTTACCTAGTTCCGGTCATACAGGCGTATGATGTGCGTACACTGAGTCCGGAACTCTGTGTGTCGCTATTTGGCTGTCGTATATACGCCGCGCCCAAAATTCAACACACAGAAGTGGTGGGAACGCCGAGAGAGTGTTCACACTGTCGCTGGTAATTACAATTGAAAAATACGCTCATTCGAGTGTATAATGTGCTGTGCATCATACGCTTGTGTGAACCCAGCCTAAGGCGATTGCAGTTGCAACATACATAGATGTTTATTTCACTATAAAAACTGTCAATTGCTAAAATGTTTAACTACAATGTTTATTTTAATGTTGTGTCTTAACTGCTGATGTGTTTGTTCTACTGTTATAAAACTGTAATATTTTTTCCTCTATGCAGGTATTGTCTTGTGTGTTTTGTTAAAAGAATAGCAACATTTCCATAAAAAAGACAAGTCACCAGTATTACATGTTAATATGCAAGTGTTAATTTAGAGGGACAAATCATCCAATTTACTCAGACAAACATTGGTTATTGTGGTAAACAAGGCAGTGTAAAGGGAACAGGCCAAAATAGACAGAATCAGAGGCTGAAACAGCTCAGTAATTAAGCAAAGGTACCGTTCCGTGAGCAACAGGAGAGTGAAATAACAAGCCAAGAAATACAAGAGTTTGAAATACAGGGAACAGGTTAGGGAATCAGAGAGCTAAAACAAGACTAATAATAATAATACCAGACGAGGCGTGACTAGAAAACAGAGCATGGGATTCAAACAAAGGATTACAAAATGTGAAGACATATGGAAAGGACTGTAATGCTGAGGAAGTAGTGTTTGAGGGCAGGAATTCCTCCCCCCAATTATAAAAACCTACTACTGGAGTTCATCTCAGGTGTTGCAAATTACTACAGGGGCAGGCTAGAGTCTAATTTAAAAAGGCAGCTGGAAAGCTGTGTTGGTGGTAAAGGGAGAAGCTGTGTTGATGCTGTAAAATCCTTGTGAGAAAAGTCAGGATCTATAGAAAAGTTCCTGCCCTAGGAGCGGATTTGTACTACAATTCAGGAAAGGGAAAGATCTTTTGTTACTTAACGTGAGCTGCACATGTGATAGTGCAAACCACCAGTGGGATCCCTTTAAAGGGATTCCAGTCTCGGCGAGACCAAAAGAGTTGCCTCGCCGAGACTGGAATACCTTTAAAGCGCTCGCTGATGTCTGCGTGCAGGACATCAGCGAGCGCATAACACCATGTGTGAAGTGATGAGATCAATCCAGAGTGGCTTGAGAGCCTAGTACAGCAGTCGGCAAGCCGCAGCTCGGAAGTGAGCTGCCCTCCCACCTGCCCCCGGCCTTTGACGTCTCTTGTGATGGGACGTCAAAGGTCATGTGATCGGAACCCCACAAGCTCCTCCCCCTTTGCGGCTCCCGGTCAATTTGCAGAGGTGGAGGAGGGAGAGAAATGGCTCCCTCCTATAAGAAGATTGCCGACCCCTGGCCTAGTAGAATATTCTCTGCCTCTGAACCAGGCAACCCCAGTTCAAATCCTTTGCTTGGAGCTTTACAGTGGTCTGACCCATAGTTGTTTATAAGCTTTATTTAAGCATTGTGACTTATTCATTATGACCCTTGCCCCACCTTTATCTGTTTTTTTTATTACAATATCTCTATTATTTCTTAGTCTTGTTGTGCATTCCTTTCTTTCATAGTAAGATTACATTTTTTTAAATTTGCCTGCTGCCACACACTTCTTGCTTCCTTAGAATAAATTCAAAAGCCATCTAAGGCTGGGTTATTGGTATTCGGGACAAAATTACTTTTGTTTTTAGATATGGTTAACTCTTTTCCATTAATATTGGACTGATTAGAAAATGAATATTGAGTTTAATGTTTTGTAAAAATTTTTGAAACAAAATTTCCCATTCACAAACATTATAATTATTGATGGGTACCTATAACATAAGTCCTTTATTAATAATCCCTATTTCTGTGTCGCTCAAAGGGAGGGGTGAGATATTAATACAGAGATTATTTACCTCCTGAGGTGACTGGGATACTGATCTCTGTTGATAGGATCTTTTGAATTCTTCCTCCATGCTTTGGTTTGTGGTGGGTCCTGCTTCCAAAAAAGTGAAGAGGTAGATCATTGGAATGCTTTTAACTTTAATGTATTTGTGAGTGTTACTGCATGTAGAAATAGTTTGGTGTAGTGTGCAGTATCACTTCCCTTAAATACATATAACAATATAACTTAAACTTATTTCTTTAAATAAAGACACAACACAAAAAGGAGTGGCTACAATGTGCCGCAGATTTTATTTATAATCACAAACATCAAAATTCTTTATCGTCAAAACTTAAATGCTTGCCCTTCCCCTTTTTTACAATACCCTTAATTCATCCCTTTAAGGTTGATTAAAATCTTGGCAGGCCACTTCCATGCCAGTCTTGGGCCTTTGCCCAATTTGTACCATACATCTCACCTCAGAGATGCACAAACACTGTGGCAAGTATTCAATATATTTTCCGGCTGACACCAGATGCAACATATATTCTTGTAAACTCATCTGTCATGCTCTCTCCTTCAATACACACTTCGGAAACAAATGAACGAGTATCCAAAACAATAAACTGTCCCCAAAAACATATCCCTTTTCTCCACTTTTTTTTCTTTTTAAATATAGAGAGAGTGGATGGGATGCAGCTCCTGCAACTACTGCCCCTACTGAATTTCTTACTTTTTATTTCATTAACTTCACTTTTTATCTTCTCCCCTCCCCTTTTGCTCACCCCCACATCTGTCAATCATCCCCTCTGTTCAACAACTGTCCTATTTTCATTTCAGGGGTCTCTTTTTTTTCTTTGTTTGTGTTAAGAAGTTCATGTTCAGTACTACTTATTGCAGTAATCTCATTACTGTTCACAGATTCAAATTAGAACGAGAATAGAAGGTGAGAAAATTATCTTCTATTTTCACCACATTTATTGGTACGTTTGGGATATTGCACTCACTATACAATATTTTTTGATAAAGGCACTTAGTGCCGTGTGTTTTTGCGCTTTTTCCTAGTATTCTTGTTTTTGTTGCACATTCAAGAAGTGTTGAAGCACACTCCATCATTTGGAAAAGCTGCAATCAAAATAATTTGGAACTTTATTTTTTGGGACTTTCACTTGATTTATTCACAGCGCCCCCCTAAGTTTTGTGTGTTTTTTAGATTCTAATTAGGATATAAATTGATTTATATCATCTTCTCCATAGGCAAATAATGCTATGGTACTGGGTTCTTTATATGCTGCAGGTACTTGGCTCAATGATGAACGCACACCACTCAAAAATGGTAAGTGCTCATATCAAGGAATGGTATAAGTGAGTGGATTTTCCTGTGCTTTACTCTTTATTAGATACAGTCTGCTGCATCCCATCGCAATGCTAAATTTGTATTCAAAATAATCTGAAGACTGGAGCTTCAGCTTTATAGTAAGCAATGCTTTATTTAACAACAATCACTGTACTCGTATATATACTCATGAAATCTCACCCCTCAAATAAAAACAACCAATGTGCCCATCCCAGGGGACTGCTCTTTATTTACTGTGACCTCACCCCATTAAAGTCCATATAAAACCCATAAAGTCCACAATTTTGTAAATCCTCCTTTGGGTGTACAGAAAATATACTCATGTAATGCACAAAATATAAACATGGAATTGTTTAACAAAGTCAATCATAAGGCCAAAAAGAAGCTGGGCGAAAAATGGCCGAAAAAGTCTAAAATTACTTTTTTGTAGCAACGAAAAAGTATAAAAAATTGTTTTTGACTT
The DNA here is from genome assembly GCA_019650415.1 of Pipa parva. Taxonomy (NCBI): domain Eukaryota; kingdom Metazoa; phylum Chordata; class Amphibia; order Anura; family Pipidae; genus Pipa; species Pipa parva. Next base: position 4,590 of record WMED01018569.1, on the reverse strand, counting down.
TAGTAAATTTCGTCCTTTGAATTATAATTTCTAGTGAGAAATCATTGTCTTAATTCTTTTGCTGCCTCTTCAAACATTTTCTTGATAGCATGTACCCCTGCCAGTGGTATAGTAAGACCAGTGTCTAGGTATATGTGCAAGGGCATACATTCCAGTTTGGAGTGGTCATTTAGAATCCACAAAAGAGGTTCCTATGGAAGTGTCCTGTATAAATTCTGGGTTGCTAAGGTATGAAAATTATTTGGTACCTAAGTATTTGTAACCTTGCCTAGAAGTATACCATTTCTATATGTGTGTGTGTTTTGTTGTGTCTATGTTCTGTAAATAAAGTGTTCCAATGTTTAACTCTTATCTGGGCATGCTCAGGGTTAGGAACAGACTTTTTGGAGGGGGATTCTCCATAATAATGGCTCTTTGAATAGTGAGTGATGTCACTCGGGGGTGGGGCTTATTGAAACTGCAAGGAAGAGTGTGGACACAGAATGGCTGGGAGAGCAGGGCTGTTTAAACAAGAGGCAAGTACTACTGATCCCAAAAATGTTTTTAGATTTTAATGTTTAGGTTGGCTTTCAATATGTATACATGTCAGATATAAATAATGTTTTAATCAAACTTTTCATATCCTTTAAGATGCATAAGAATTGCACTCTTTATTTTATGTAGTATCAACGTAGTCCTCTAACCAATTTTAAATATCCTATACAGTAGGAGTGACCACGTTAAACACTTCCATAGCTTGTTGGATTTGTATTTATGCTATTTATTCTTATGACACACTATATTATTTACACACCTCTCACATTCATGCCTAATTTTGGCATTAGGGCATCCATTCCACTCCATGATGTCAGAACAGGAGGTCTGAGAACTTCAAAAAAGGCTCATTGAAATTTTAAAGTCATTTAGGTTCCAAAAGCTTATATCTGTACAATGCCACTGTTAAATAAGTGATTTTTCAGTGTATTTTATTTACTTATGTCCATTATACTGTATTATACAGTATATTTATGACCCTTATTGAAAATCCTTCTAACTCACATTTTTCCTCTACAGTAGTTCTGTTTGGAATTTTAAGCAAGATATTTGACAGAAAAGCTTGATATTTTTTTATTATATTTATTAGTTTATATAGTGCTGATATATTATGCTTCGCTTTACAGACATTTATCATTCCCTGAAGTGAATCTAATCTAATCTAATCCAATCTAATTTCTCTATTCAGTCACACACACAATTAACCTGCATAGTATGTTTTTTGGATGGAAAGTGGTGTCCTCGAAGGAAAGCCATACACATGAAGAGAACATACAAACTCCATTCAGTGAAAGTCTAGGGTGGAATTGAACCTAGAACCAGGTTCTGTGCAGACAAATGAGCCACCGCATTGATTAGAATATATATGAGGTAATTCAGGATAGTGCGGAGTCCTCTCCTCACTTCGCACTGATTGATATGCACTCGCTGATGTCCTGCATGCGGACATCAGTGAGAGCTTTAAAGGGATTCCAGTCTCGGCAAGAGCAAAAGAGTTGGCTCGACGAGACTGGAATCCCTTTAAAGCACTCGGTGATGTCCGCGTGCAGGACATCAGCGAGTGCATATCAGTCAGTACAAAGTGAGGCGAACACTCCGCACCTCACATCGCACTATCCTGAATTACCCCCATAATCAGAAACTAACAGGAGTTCAGTTTCACTGAGATGCTGCCCACCTGCTTTTGTCCTCTTTTGAGAATTCTCAATCCAGTTCAGTGGCATGAGATTTCAAAATGATCACCAGGCAGAGGAATTAGGTGAGAGGGTACTGCTTCTGTAAGAGTAGAAATTCAAACCCGCTAGAATAAATACATTATTTTTAATGGAAAGATAATTTACTTTGACAACAGTGACAATAATATTGAAAAATAAATGTTAGAAATTGAACTGTTCCTTTAATATGGTCCTGCATATAAGTCAATTGAAATGTGAATAGTGCTGTGAAAAAAAACATGTATATTTTATTAGAATATTGGATAAAACACTGTATGAAAGTAACTTCAGGAAGGTATACCCTAAATACATACAACAGGAAGAAAAGAAATCAAATCATTTATGTATATTTCAAGTCTATAAATTGATATCTAAACTGATGAGCGAATTTTTTTAGACAGTTTTCACATGACTATTGATGAAAAAAGAGAGGGGTTTTTGTATTTGTCTTTCATTTGCAGAAATATTAATTCTGCTGTGTTGTGACACTCAATGGAAAATAGTTTTAGCTGTTTAAGATGCAGTTAGAAACATCACATACAATCTGTATTTTATTAATTCAGCATTATTAAAATGGATGATTCATGCATCAAGATGTGATTTATAGAGAGCTATCAGTGAACTGGTCAGTTATTTTCTCTGTATGATCTTCACAGAAAGATACACATCCTGTTGCCATGGATTTAAATTTGTATCATGGATACCATTTTTTCTAAGCACAGCATCATTGATATTTATGGTGATTCAAAAATGACTTCTTATTTCCTGTTATCTTTAAATAATAAGAAAAAATATTAATAATGATAATATAACTGATACACAAAAATACATGATTTTCACAGCACTATTTTTATTGACTTAAATGCAATTTATCAAACTCGCTACTGCAACAGACTTTGATGCTTGATGAATAATCAAATTACCTGTGTACGCGCATGTACAATGGTGCAAAGTGCTTTGTAAGTCTGTGACTGTCATAAGCTATCCAATTGGTCGTGAGATTGCCACATTGCAGGGGGTAATTCAGCATAGTGCAAACTCACTTCCCGATCCTTTGCATCAGCTCGCAAAGACTTTTACACGCTTGCTGATGTGCTACATGAAGACATCAGAGAACGCTTTAAAGGTATTCCAGTCTTGCGAGGCGACTCAAGTGGTCTCGCCGAGACTGGAATACCTTTAAAGTGTTCGCTGATGTCCGCATGTAGCACACCAGCGAGCGCGTAACAGCCTCTGCGAGCTGATGTGAAGGATCAGGAAGTGAGTTTGCACTTTGCTGAATTACCACCTCAGAGTTTTCTGAATACCCAAATATAGTAGAGGGGCAAATAGATGTGAATTCACACCTTTACGAATTCGGCCTTTCCTGAATAAGCCCCGGGATCTTTAACATTGTTTTCCCTGACTGGATATAGCAATACCAATAAAGGGCATATAGTTGAGGAGTGATTTCAACTTTTTGCAGACAACAATTATTATGCATATAATGCACATGTATTAATATAATAGTAAACAATATCACCATTTTGCTGCATTACAGATACCAGTATTGTACTGTAGCCAGCTTTGTATTATAGCCAGCATTGTCACCAGTGTTGTAGTCAGCATTGTCACCAGTTATTTACTTTCATTTCAATGGCAGGCAACTCCCCCCTGATTGGCTGTGCGCCAGTGATGTTTATCATAGGGGCCAGCCATGAGGTACAGGAGAGTGAAGGGGAGTGGAAATTATAGATGGCGACCGTGGGTCAGGACCTGAAACAAAGGGTCCTCTTGGAGTATTAAAGTGCACTATCATGCCATTTTTCTGACAGTAGAGATACTGTGAAGATAGTAGTAGTTCCAAGAATCCTTGTTATGTTTTGTCACGAGAGGCACTGCTATCGCTCATGTATCTGTCATCTGTTTAATGCTGGCAAATGCTGTGTAAGCATTATACCCAGTGCTTCTGGGTTGGGGACCCAATCATGCATGACGTCGGCAGTGCCAAATTCATAAGGGAGAGCAGTGCTCTAGTGTCTGTCAGTCTTTGCCAGTTAAAGTTTCTCCTGTGCTGTTATAATGTTTTCTGCATGTCTCCAGTACCCTCACTATGTTGCAGCTTCTTCAGCAGCATGTGTTACAGCCTTCTGAATGTCTGCTCTGCAGCCCTGTCTTCATTAATACCTTCATGATCTTCAGGTCTGTTTCAGTATTGCTTCTGCCAGGCTGCTCCAAGTGTTTGGTCTCGCTGCTCTGTTCTTAAAGGTACACTACGTTCCAAGTGATCTAGTGAGTTGTAATTCTGCAATTGCAGTTCATAGGGTCAAAACTTAGGACTCCCTTGCCACAAAGCAGAGGTCCCCAAACTTTTTACACAGGGGGCCAGTTCACGGTCCCTCAGACCATTGGAGGGCCGGACTTTAAAAAAATATCTATGAAAATCCCTATGCACACTGCACATATCTTATTTTAAAGGAGACCTAAAGTCAAAAAATAAAAAAACAAGTGTTAAAATACTTACCTTATACTGAGCCGATTGATTACAGTTACAGCATGAGCTGTGCTATAATTAGCCGGCTCCCAATGCTTCTCCCAAAGCCTCCTGCTCAGCGCTAGCTGACATAGAAGCCAGCTCGCTGCTCCTTCTTCTCCTTCCCCGGCCTCATACATCATCACGCTCATTGCGGGTAGCATTCTCATTGGCCCCCACATTGAACGTGATGATGTTTAAGCCCTGAAACACCCAAGGTGTAACAGGGTGGGAGGAGCTGCGACGCTTGCTTCCAGTCAGCCAGCGCTATGAAGAAGTGTCGGGAGATGCATCAGGTGCTAGCTAATTACAGCACAGCCCATGCTGAGA
>WMED01018568.1:0-12662 GCA_019650415.1 Pipa parva | reverse complement strand
GCGACTGTGACAATATTTCCATAGTAAAGTCGCTACTGCCACAATAGTCTCATTATAAAGCCACGACTGTGACAGTAGCAGTCTATTGCGACCATTTTTAGCTGGCGAATTCACACCTTTATGTAAAAATTTGGACTTTAGCCAACAACCCCAAAGAGTATTTTGACAAATACCTAAAAAAAGATCCCATTATATGTTTCATAAATACATTTATTTTGTTTTTCTGTACCTATTTATTGAGTTGAACAGCATTCTAGTTCACATGCTACATGTGTGATGGGTAGATAAAGATCTTTAACTGTTTTATGCATTATTGCAGGTCATTAAGTATATCAGGGTTTAATAGAATGAAAGAATGTCTGTAATAAATTACAGTATATTACATTTTATATGAAGAATGTGCCATGATCTCCATTTATTTATGGATGAAATTAGACATATGCTAAAACTAAATAAACTAATACAGAAATAAAAATTGATCAAAGTGCCAAGGATTACGTAAAGATCTGAAACTCCATCCCTTGACACTTCCCCAATTCTGCTTACTAAGCAAACTCTGTTATTTTCTGTGATATGGCAAATTTGGGACCAGTTTGAAGGGAATTGCAAATTTGGGGGGGTTAATGGCCGGGCTCCAGTTTGGTTTAAGGCAACTGTATACTCAAAATGCAACCAAATGACATAAGATATGGTGACATAGAAAGAGATGTATTATTTGTTACATTTAGAGGGACATTGTGAGGATGATGTCACTGTACCTCACCAGTGGAATTTACATCAGCAGATTGATGTCAAAACATGAATCCATATAGTCTTCCTTCCACAAGCCAGCCCTGGTTGAAATCACTCTCATGGCCAGTATTGGCCTGTTCCTCTCATACTCCATGTTTGTTTGCACATATTGGTTTCCACTGTACAGTTCTTTTCTTCCATTCCCAGAGTACTGTATGTATGTATGTATGTATAATTTTATTTATAAAGCGCCACAAATTTACGCAGCGCTGTACAATTCAGCGATACAAGTACAATACAGACAAGGGAAAAGTGCATTAAACAATACAAGTAAAATATCATTACAAGTAAAATAACAATAAAAGTAAAATAATAGAAAGCTTCTGACTGGAGGAGATTCTCCCTCTCCTCTCCTTCCCCTCTAATTTGTTTGTGAAAGATATTCTGCAGAGCTTACACAGGGATATTAACTACATTTGACATATAGACATGAGGTAATGAGGGCCTTGCCCACAGTAACATTATATAGATTCTCTACTTAGCATCACCTTTAAGGGCATGTGGAGCTGTGTACTGAATGGATTTAGGCAGGTTATAAGCACTGCTGTCAGTCCCCAAGTCAGTCTATTCGAATGCAGACAGTAAATCAGTCAGATTGTCATGAAACACAGCTAATTATCTTATCCAGATTATTATATTTTCAAAACGTCACAATCTGTCATATACTATAACAGCCAGATACACACAATTCAGCCACAGTTGAATTCATGCCATGATTCACAGCAATTTGCAACACGAATCCTCAGGTTTTATGAGGAATATTTAACAATCTTCTCTAAAGTAAACATTGTTGTTTCCTCTGCATTTTACCACAGAGCATTGTTCTGTTTACCCAGGCACCCCTGTTGTTTTTGCAGCATTTTTACCCATTAATGTTTTTGTTAATTTTATGGTCAATCATTTTAATTATAGGGGCCATCACCAAAAAAATATAACTTTATTGAAAATAGTACAGCAGCTGCTGCTTTGTCGCTGCTTCTTCTTTTTATTTTTTTATTTATTGCCGCTGAATAGCAAATACTCTGAGGGTGAAATGTATTAAATTCGTAATTTTTACCGATCGAACAGAATTTAGATCTTTTCCGATCGATCGATCGGAATTTGCATTGGGGCGATCGTAATTTCATTTCGGGCGATCGTTTCGCCTTTAATAAATTTCACCCACTAGTAACTGCTATTTTATAAATACACTGTCGGTTCGGCAAATGAATCACAATTTAAAAAATGTATCTCTTTATATTAATCTCCTGAAAAACCAAAGCCCTTAAGAAAAAAGGAGCTGGGTAAAAATTATATATATATATATATATATATATATATATAAACAATAATTTAAAAAAATCTTGTTATTAACATGTTAAAGTTGAATTCCTGTTCAACCCTCTCCAAATCAGCCCAGTCATCATATTGGAACCATATTGTTTCCTTTCCCCGTATCTAATTTTACACTGCTGCTAGTAAACACACAACACCATCTGTCAGGGTTACCCACGCTAGGTCACCAGCTGAGGGGTTAACAGGTGCTACGATATGCCAGCAAACACGACGGACAAATAGTAAAAAAAATGCATTTTCTCACATCACATAGAGACACTTAATTGAAATGGAATGATAGTGACTGCTATCATTACCTCTTGGAATTGATATATTCAGGTCTTAATGGAGATTGCCCTCAGTGCTCCCTATGTCTTTATTAAAGTAATGAACAAAAAAGCATTCTAAAAGAAATAAAATACAAATCTATAACATTATACAAATTGTAGCAGATATTTTTAAAGCAATCATTGTACACACAGATGCACGTTATGACATTTATTAAACCTACCGCCTGGGGCATTGGGGGCATTAGCAACACCGGAAGGTAAAGCTATTGAAAACAGTGCTGCCAACAGGGAGGGTACAGGGAGCTCTGCTTTTGGGGAGGGGGCTCCTAGTTAGCAAACTAGGAGGGTCCAGACACATAGTAATATGTAAACTTCTGTGTACTGTCCAGTGCAACTGTTGGGTTACTGGGCAATGAGAAATGCCACTGTGAAGTTTACAGTGTAAATCGGAGTGCAAAATTATGTTAAGTGGATCCCTTTGGACAGGTTGTGGGGGCCCCATGATTTCTGATGGCAACCCTGGCTAAACTCCTTAGAACTTAAGAAGAAACTGATCTTATCATTAAGCATTCAGGGGTATGTTCATCAAAGTGCAAAATGTCCCATAGATGCATGAATTCACCACAATTAGACACTTCAATAAGTTCTCATATTTGTAAAGTTTGTTATGTTCTGCAAATTCTTGCTCAGTGGGCACTCTAGGCTCACCAGTTTGTGTCTTTTCACTGCGTGCGCAAGAACAATTACAGTATTCATCATGTGTTCCAGTGACAATATGCCAAAGTATACTGGCTTGAATATGCAGGTTGGAGTACTCTAAGTGAAAGTAGATAATTGGGGGCTTAAAGCAGACTTCCATTGCCATACTATGACGGCATTTCACTGAAAAGTCATAAAAACAGTGACGCAAGTGTCAACATGAGGTAGAAATGGTCGACCATTGTAATGAGGTCAAAAACAATTGTTATGATTTAGGGAACTATTCTCCATTGATATTGCTGACAACTGAATCTCCACAAAATAATGCCATTGTCCGTTCTTATGAATATTCATGTATATTGCTGGTATGTTGTCATTGCTGGTATGTTGTCATTAATCTGGAAATAGTTATGATGGCATTAACATGTTTGAACAGATTTAGGTAAAGGTGATATCAGTTTGCCTTAGTACATCTATTTATCTATTGAGTATACTGCAATCTAGAAAGACTGGGAAAGCCTAAAGGGGGAATTCAGGATAGTCCGAAGTGAGGTGCGGAGTGTTCGCCTCACTTCGGACTGACTGATCTGTGCTCGTTGATGTCCTGCACGCGGACATCAGTGAGCGCATTAAAGGGATTCCAAAAGAGTTGCCTCGCAGAGACGGGAATCCCTTTAATGCGCATTCTGATATCCGCGTGCAAAAGAGTTGCCTCGCAGAGACGGGAATCTCTTTAATGCGCATGCTGATGTCCGCGTGCAGGACATCAGCATGCACATAATACCATTTGCGAAGTGAGCCAAAGGCTTCGCAGCTCACTTCGCTGAATGCTGAATTCCCCCCTAAAACTTGTTCACAAGCACCAGTACATAAACCCGGGACTATTTGGTATACAGTACAGCTATCTCTGAAGTTCAAAGCTAAATAGGGATACAAGTGTTCAGTATTCATTTAAATATATTATATGAGTGAGTTTGCACATCCATGGGGTACTGTAAAGAATTCTTTCTTTGCTTTCTTCTATTTGATTATTTTTTTTAACTTGGTCCACTTTTTCCTACCTTTAAATTTAAGAATCTTGAAGTTTAGCTGTTGTGAGACTTTACAGGAATATATTTGATGTTTATTGTATTCTAGCAATTTGTGAGGTACCGTATGTGACTCACATTTTTGTTACTATTGCTGTTTACATACGGAGTTTAAATGGCAATAGTGTTTGGTGCAATTTTAGAACTAGGTATGTAACGACTGTACTTAGTTACATAGTACAGCTTTTTATTCATTATATATATATATATATAAATCCTGCCTTGTCCCTTATGTGACCTTGATAAAAGCCGTAAGAGAGGATCTGAAACATGAATCACGTTTGCCTATTTGTTGCAGATACATAAAATAAGGAATTGTTTTACAAGTCCCATGACTGAACTTCTTCATATATAGATAAATATTACCCTACATTATAATGAGGGGTAAATGTCTGCTTGAGATGACTCTGTCCTAACTATGGAATGTTCTGCTATAAATATTTTTGAACTCAAATCTTTTTACTTTGCACTTATCCTTTCGAGCTACTAGACTAATGTTAGCAAAGCATGGTTAAATGGATTCCTATGACAGATCTAGGCCCACTATTTGGATGACTCCACTCATTGATGGACCTGTACCTTGAGGTACCGTGACTGGGGGATGTTGTGGAGAAGAGAATGAACCAAAATAAAATAAGCTGAAACTTCAGTATGAGCAATAGAGTAACAGAGGAAAGGACCTGGGCCCAGACAATAAATGGGGTATATTTATAAAAATTTGAAAAGGTTTTGTCCTGGTATATTGATATACCTTTAGCCATACTACTAATGGCTACCTTTCTATCGAAAAATCAAGCTAAATAGAACTTGCATGATAATCTTGTGAGAACAATGTGAGATCTTACGCAATAAACTCAGAAATACCAAGAGCGGTCTTTCCGACTTAATTCAGTTTTGCCCCTATGTCTATGGCAATTTTTTAGACTGCAGTGAAATCAGATTGCAAAGGATAAACTAATATTTGCACTGAAATGAATTGTTGAATGCTTATCTTGTAAGGGAAGGTGAGAAATTAGCTGCAGTTTATTAAAGAATAGGAGTCGGGGGAGGTTACACAGGACAGAGGTAACCACTGTATGATTAAAAATTCTGTAAAAGGAGTCACCTAGGGGAGTGGGTAAAATCTTTCCTTAGATCGGAAAAAAGCCTCTGCTCCCACGGTACGTCCGTCATGGTACCACAAACAGTAATATAAATCCAATAGGAAGGGAAGCACTTGGTAGTTCACTACCCGGTCTGTCTGCTTCCCTTCCTTTTGGATTTAAACCACTGTATGATTAAAGGTAGGATAACATTACACTGATGGCAAGGGAGAGGCTGAATTTGTATAAGCATAAGATAGGTATAAATGCAGATGAGAGAAGGCAAATCAGTTAAGAGGGAATAGAGTCTAGTGGGCAAATCAAAACAGTAGAAGTTTCATTTCATTTGATCTGGGAGGCACAGGAAGAGGCAGTGCTGAAGGGAAAGGGGGACCTAGTACAAATCCTGCATTGGGGCCCAAGAGGTTCTTTAGGTATATCCCTGTCTCTTTTCCCTTGAATAATTTTTTAGATCTCTTACACCTTTAAAGCGATATCATCACCATGAAAAAAAGTTTTATTTAAAGTAGTAAAATACAGAAAAATCATATAAATTGGTTTTCTTTTATTGTTATTATATATTAAAATGAATTAGTAGAGCATAAGACAGCTGTCACCAGAATTTAAATATACCCATTAGTACCGTAAGAAGTTTGTAGTAAGACAGTGTATATTCTATTGCATATTTGAAAATGTAAAAGAAGTAAGAAAGAATAAAAATTGGGTAAGGTTTTATTGGGGGGGGGTTATTCACTAAGGTGCGAATTCAACTGTCGAATTCGCAAACAGCGGATTCTCATAGCAAATCCTCTACAATTTACCCATTGTAAAGTCGTGAAAATTTTCCCATAATAAAGTCACGACTGTGACAATGTTTTCATTATAAAAACACAACTGCGACAGTAGCAGTCTATTGCGACCGTCTCTATCTGGCGAATTCGCACCTATACGCAACAATTCGGACTTTAGTGAATAGCCCCCTTATTTTCTTCTATTATGATTGTCTCCTCTGCTATTATTATTGTTGACTTTAAAACCATTCGGGATTTTCTGGCAATGTGATTATTAGACTTGCTAGCACATTGAACATCTGTGTCCGTTAAACCTTTTAAACCACATGCGAAGTGTATGCTGCTTCCCTAAGATAGGTTGTAACGGCTCAAGACAGTCAGGAACCAAGAAAAATAAACTGGTATGGCAATGATAGGCATGGAATCAACATGACTGTTGAATGGTCTGGATAATATTTTATCAGACTAAATGCAATGTAGAATTATGGGATGTTAGGCAATTTGTTATCTCGAAATTCTGACAGAGAGTCAGCAGTGTTTAACAATAAGTCATTTACACGCCCTTTCAAGGTCCATTTTTTTAAAATAGGCTTGTTAAAAAAACAATGGTCACTTTGGAGGGGAAAAAAACATGTTTAACCAATACATTTCTAAAATGTGAAAGCGACTCTTGAATGTATTTTGAAAACATGAATTTTTGGAGAAAAATGCGACCGTTTTATTTTCTAGTGTGTTACTATGGGTTGATTTTTTTATGACAACGAGGGGGTTCACTATCAATGTTGAATTAAAGTAGATGAGACACAGGATATCTTGCAGACTGGGTATGACAAAGGCACTTTTCATCGGCATGTCATAGTCTGATTGCCACTATATTAGGCACTATATTTATTTATACATAAATTAAATATAATTGGCTTTTTACTGATTCATTGCTGTTTGGGGGTTTTTACTGCAGGTTATTTGACTTTTGTAACTGTTTCATTGTTGTTTTGCTTTTTTTGCTGTTTGATTTCTGGTTACTTTTATTAACCAGTTTGCTGATGGTGACTTTATCGCCAGAGAAACCATGTGATGTGAAAGAGTGGTACTCAACAGTTCCTTCTTTACACAACTAATCCCTTCACTATGGATATCGATACTACATACAGCCGTATGGGATGGGAAATTATGGATCTCTTGAAGACATGTGAGAAAGTATCTTTTAGGCAGTTTGGAATATTTATGACAACAAGCTAAAAATATAAATCCAAGACAATGGTTCTAATATAGAACCAAAACCTGAAACAATACATCTCCCTGGCAGATTAGGCTAATTTTTATGTATTTTAGGGATAAAATGCAAAACAGGTGTGCAAGGATGTTCTACCTGTAAATATTTACCGATGTCCTCAGAAATTACATTATTGTAAACTGCCTGAGAAACCAATAATTCGATTCCCTTTTTAATATGAACCACAGGGTCACCATCTGATGAAATATAATGGCCAGGTACATTTAGTTGTTTAGAAGCTTCACTCATATACAGATCTTTATCCATTATCACTACACTATGTTAATCTATATTTAAATTGCAGAATCTCTATGCACCTGCCCTGGGCATGTAAGGAAGTCCACCTGACCTCCTCTTCAACCTATTCCTTTGCCCAATGAAGAAGGGGAGGATCTCTTAAAGATAGGTGGTAATACATTGGAGACATGGATCAGTAACCTGAAGGGAAATCAGTGACTGCCTAGTTCCCTTACCCTCTAAATCCCTGGTGCTGGGAAAGCCTAAAACAAATTGCCTCCTTTCCTTTATTTCTTCAAGGTGAGTGGTGTGAGCTGGAATCCTCACCCAACAAAATCTTGGGGTGAAAGTTATTTTTCATAATTACTTGGTCTTTATTATTTGTTCTGATATGAGCCCTTGTTGTATGCAAAGTTCTCTATCCTCTCTTCTTCCACATTTAACCCATGGAAGGGAATCAGTCTTCCTATCTCAAATATTTTCTTGATCTGCTGCAATACAATGGGTCTTGATCTTTTTGTGATGATTACTGAATGCTAGAATAAAAAAAAAACTTTGAAGCTTCCTACATCTCACTAGTTCGGGTGCTAGTAAAATTGTGGCTGTTCTGAACTGGCTTATAAAATTGATCCCACCTGATTTACAGGACCCAAAAAGACTTGTATTGTATTTTGGATGCTTGGCTTTGTCTATACTTTGTTGGTGTCAGGATTTTTAAAATGATTGCTGGTTTGGTTTTTAACCCATTTTCTAATGGTTTGATGAAGTTTTTGACTTTGCAACTGGTTAGGGTTGTTTGGAAACTACATTCTGCACCAATTCACCACCCTTAAGGTGGCAGATTACCTTTAGAGAATGTGCTTCATTACAAATTACCATATACAAAACTATACTGGCACTTTGTAAATGCTCCTGTGTGTTATGATCCCCCTGCGAAAGGCACATAATTTTGTTGTAATTGATGATCTCTGAAAATTGTTATTTGATACATTTTTTTTGTATTGTATTTATATAGCGCTACTATATTATGCAGTGCTTTACAAAGATTCATCATTCACATCAGTCCCTGCGCCATGGAGATTACAATCTAGTTTCTTTATTCAGTCACATACACAGATGTATGTTTTTTAGATTGTGGAAAGAAACCCATGCAAGTGCAGGGAGAACATACAAACTCCATGCAGATGAAGTCCAGAGTGTTATTGAACCCAGAAGTCCAGGGCTGCAAGGCAACAGTGCTAACCACCGAGCCACCGCAATGCCCTGCAGACAAAGTAGCATCAGATTTAAGTAGTTATGGGATACTTCCTGCTTTGTTAAATCACCCCTTTAATCATTTGCTTAACAGGATTACATCACATTCAGTTTATGGCTGTCATAGAACTACAACTTATAACCTGATGCTGAAAGTCATAATGTGATCCATCCAATACACCCATCCAAAGTTGCATTCCCCTGGTACTACCTTATCTATTTAATTTTTTTGGTATAGTGCCACGTTAAGGGGTCTTACTTCTGAAAGGCCAAATAGTTGCGTAAAGATGTGAATTCACATTTATTTGCCACTTTCCCATATTTTTGTATTTAGTAAACTCTGTGATGTGACAAATTTGAGACCAATTTAACAGTTTATGACAGTTTCATACTTACAGAGAAATTCACACAACTTTATGTGCATGTGCACAGATAAGTCGCCTATTCATCAAGCATTAAATTCTTTTACAGTAGCAAATTCAACAAGGGGTATCATGGAAAACCATATTTTCAGGTGGTGCCATATTATTATAAAGCAAGTGTAGGGGAGTGGAACTATGTGGTAGTTGTATAGCACTAGCCTAAGGGGGTTATTCACTAAGGTGCGAATTCGACTGTCGAATTCGCAAACAGCGGATTCCCATAGTAAATCCGCTACAATTTCCCCATTGTAAAGTCATGACAATTTTTTAAAGTTGAGATTGTGACAATTTTCTCATAATAAAGTTGCGACTGCGACAAAATTCTGATTATAAAGACGCTACTGCGACAGTAACAGCCTATTGCAACTATCTTTATCTGGCGAATTCGTCACCTATACGCAACAATTTGAACTTCAGTGAATAACCCCCTTAGTGTTTGTACCACTTTGTAAGCAAGACACCTATTTTATGTGAGCTGGTGCTAGTCTGGTAATGCTACCCACATTGTATGGTGAACACAGAAAGTAAAATAGGCACTGCATGCAGTGGACTTTATGCTGGTCTCTGTGTCTCATGGTAATTGACAAACTTTGCGGTTAAAACATAACTTTTTGCACAAATGTACCAGTAACACTTTTTATGGAGATTTACGGGGGCCATTTATACAGCTAGTTAGGGGTCCATTTATACTCTACACTCTTTCTCTACATCAGAAACATTGATGGGTTTATACATGAAAGTTCAAACAGATGCATAAAGGTCCGTATTCACATTAATCTGTCACTTAACCATATTTGGGTAATCAGCAAACTGAAATGTGATGAATTTGCAGTCATTTCAGATGTTTATGATGGTCATGGATTTATGGAGCTCTTGCACCACTTTATGTGCACAGATAAGTCACCTATTCATCTAGCATTGATGTCTGTTGCAGTAGCAAAATTCCAGTTTTATGTATACTGTAGGTCAAAGTAAGTAGGGAATTAGGGGATTGTAATTACTGAAGGGAAGTGACTCGAAGTGATGTGAATACACTTCGACCATTGAATTCTTACTTTGGTGAATAAACTCCAATTTAAGTTCCACAGTAAACTGAGATGCAAAGTTGTGCTACTCTAATTCATTTTCCAAACACTGTGGTCAGAGTAGTGTTCTCTTACTGGACACACAATATATGTTGTTTTAAGGTTAGATATATGTTTAGATAACGCATTCACCTTTTGTTTTTTATTTATTTTTTTAACTTTTCTGGAAACTAAAGACGAATGTCAAGGAGCGACCTTGTCAGAGATTAAATAAAAAAACTTAAATACTTTCAACGACTAATCACCTAGGGAGCAATCATGTGAACGAAAATGTCAAAAAATCACTTTTATGAATGTCACAGATAAATGACACGCAGTGCTAACTACAAAATACTGTTTAATTGCATTTTCTTTAATTTTGAATTCTTTGAGTCATTATATGACTGTCCGTGTGATGGAAATGAGAATTCTTTTCACTTCAAACCTATGCTATGCTTTACTCACAACGAGGGCCTAATTCAGAGCTTTAAAACTGTGTTCTGCAATGCATAATTAATCTGGCTTCATAGAGACTTGGACAAAAGGCCCTATTCAATCTTCAGATCCTTCCCCCTGAGATATTGTTGTTTCTAAAATCTCCTGCCAGCTGGGCTAAGGGAAATCTCAGCACTGTGGGAGAATGCCTAAACTACAGGCCTCTAAGGGATTTCAAGTAACTATCTGGCTAAATTGGATTAGAATGTTAGGAAGGGAGAGGGATTTTTAAAACTCTGGTGGAATGACGTTTGTCATATGGTATGTAAATTAACAGTGTAAGAGAGTGTTAGAACAATTGAAAATTGCTATAAAGCACACACACACACATATTAAGATTTATTCATGAAAGTCTGAATAGTTTCGTAAAGGTCAGAATTCTAGTCTATTCGACACTTCTCCATATTTTTGTATTCAGCAAATTCTGCAATGTGGCAAAATCGCATACAATTCAGACGCTAATGATGGTTGTTATCTTAAGGAGCTCTTCACATTGTGTGCGTGCGCATGTAATTTGGCTGTTTATCAAGCGCCAGAGATTGTCGAAGATAAGGATATGGCAAGGCATAATGTGTCGCATTCACCAGATCAAAGTGGCGAAGTAGGTAGTTGATGGCAGAACTCCGATACATTGTAACACAAGTGTTCATTTAAATTGGATGATAAAGGGGGTTATTGACTAAAGTCCGAATTGTTGCGTAAAGGTGTGAATTTGCCACGTCCCCATATTTGGGTGTTCAGCAAATTCTGCGATATGGTGAATTCACCAGATAACGACAGTCACACATTACACAATAGGCTGCTACTGGCACGGTCGCGACTTTACTGTCAGAATATTGTCGCAGTCATGGATTTGCTATAGAAATCCGCTGTTTAGTCAATTAGAGAATCAGGGCGTAGACACCCAAAGTAATAAGAATTCACTTCGACAGTCAAATTCTCACTTTAGTCAATAATCCCCAAAGACTGTGAACATTTACAGTATAAGGGGGGAATTCACCATAGTGCGAAGTGAGGTCCAGATCCTTCGCCTCACTTTACACAGACTGTTATGCGCTCGCTGATGTCCTGCACGCGGACATCAGCGAACACTTTAAAGGGATTCCAGTCGCAGCGAAGCAACTGGAGTGCTCTCGCTGAGACTGGAATCCCTTTAAAGCATTCGCTGATGTCTGCGTGCAGGACATCAACGAACACATAATAGTCTGAGCGAAGTGAGGCGAAGGATCCGGACCTCACTTCGCACTATGGTGAATTCCCCCCTTAGTGGGACGTTGGGAGGATGACATCACTGCACTTCACTGGTGGAATTTGCATCACTATACACCTTACTACTGTCAGACTGACTACGACCACAGTACGCTAGAAACCACATCAGACGCCATTGAATTTTTCGCTAAGTTTTTGCATATATTGCAGCCACTGTTTTTGAAAACATTTCCCCTCTGAGTCACACTGATTTTTATAGAATCTTAAATAACACATATTTGTGTCCCATTTAGTCCAAAAAAGTCATATCTATAGGGGCAAAATTTATTAAGCTCGGAAAGACCGCTCTGGGATTTTCCGAGTTTACCGGGAGAAATCTCACATTGTTTTCGCGAGATTTCTCGAGATCTCAAGCTTGAGTTTTTCGATCTTGATTTTTCAAATTTTTTTTGGATGGAAAGGTAGCATTACTTTACATTAGTAGAATGGTTACCTTTCCATTGATAATTTGAAAAATCGGGATAGATCCCAAAATCTCGAAAGAAATCTCACCAGAAAAATGCAAGATTTCTCTTGGTAAACTCGGAAAGACTTACATAGTAACATAGTAATATAGTTTATAAGGCTGAAAAAAGACACAAGTCCATCCAGT
>WMED01018566.1:0-12664 GCA_019650415.1 Pipa parva | reverse complement strand
TTAAATCTCCCCCCATAACAAAAGTTTTTCTTCTGCTTTCTCTCCAGCAGGCACCCATTAAGCCGTCTGATTGGCAGGGGAGCAATGCACCCTCCCTTGAAAATGTCGGCTGATAGAGCAGACCCAACAAAGCCAACTGCACAGCACTGTCTGCTTTCATAATAAGAGTCCCTGCTACCTTCCTCCCAGAGACGTCCCTCCTTCATTCCACTGACTCTGTGATTAGCAAACCTTCTCTACTTGCTGTCAAGGCTCAAAGCTCAAACATGCCAGCCAAGGATAAAACTCAGTATAGGTGGTTTTGTTTTCCTCAACAATTCCACACAAAGAAAAGCATATTTGTGTGAGAGAAAGAGACACACAGTTGCAGACATGGTAGTCTGTACTTTACAGATGAAGCTCATTGGAAGACAGGATTGCTTTTGCACAGAAGTAACTGCTGAAGGCAAACAGATTATATCTAATGTCAGAAGAAGGAGCACACCCTGCAAAATGAAGAGTGCTTGTGTATTTTATACAAGTAGATCTTGCAGAAACTGCATTTCTAAGCCAACTACGATGGAATGAAATGTCTTTTGATGGATCAACAGAATTGCAGAACAAGTTCCATCATACTGTGCCCCTAATCAGGTTAAAATGCAATCCGGATCTCAACAGACTTCATACAACAGACCCCCCCAAACATAGAAAAAGCTTTAAACAAGCAATGCTGAAATATAAATAGACCTAACTCATGCACAAAATGAACATGACTCTAACCTCTTTCAATGCAACATATCTGCCACATGTATACAATAGTGAAACCTGTAGGGTTTAAAAAGAAAGACTTAAAATATATTTAAATATAACATTCCCTTGGTTTAACCTAAACTCACAGCAGAAGGAAGAGGCGACAGCAATCCATGGTGTCAACAGATTATCAATGTTCAGCTAACAATGTTTTTACAGTGTAGTTCATTTGAGATGTAGCTGGTCAAGAGTCAATACAGAAAGGCTCTACGTTGTAAACTACACACGTACACAAACAGATGTTAAAATAAAAATATGAGATGTAGTGTTCTATAAAAAGCTTGTTCAGCTACATTCATCTGATTGAAGATTCTACAGATTAAAGTGGAGTCTGTCAATTTTAACGGATTACTTGTAAACTGGACAGTTTAACAGAAAAATAAATAAGCATGTCTGTAACACTATAGAAAGGTAGGGAGGAGAGTCAGAGAGAAAGACCACTGTTCCAAAGCACACACTAACTAAACAGACTAATTCAACAAATACTTCCTTCCTTCTGAAGGCCCTAGTTTTTGTAACCAGCAAGCGTGCTTCCCCTAGGAAACCAGCTTCAGAAAGAGCTGATAAAATGAAAAAAAAAAAGGGTTAAGAAAACAAAGTTTGAGAAGTTGAGGAGCAATCAAATGTACTTGGAGGTGTAAGAAAATGCAGTGACGGCAGAGGCATACAGACCAACATGTGGCGCATTCTATGAAATAAACAAAACATCCCTTCTCCAGGACCCCAAGGTGCAAAATAAAAAATATATATATATATACACATTTATACAACAAAAGGATATGAATTGAGGAAGAGAAGAGACAAATGTAGGAACACTGCAGGCTGAGGCCTACATACTGCAGAATCCCATTAGTATTGTTTCTGCTCTGTCATTAAAATGAATTCTTTTTTTTCCCCTTCAATCCCAAGGATTGCAATGAATTAGATCATTTTTGCCCAACTATCACCTCCCCCACAGACATTTCCCGAGCATGCTCACTCAATCCCTTCTCTGCATTGTTTACTGATTCGGTGACCTACCATATTCATAAAGCAGTAACAATGTAAAGCAGTTTATATTATATTTTGCATTGGCTCCAATTTAAGAGATGCTCCCTTCCTGTTATAGGGTACGTATCCTGCTAATACAGCCCTTAGCATTTTAGCTACAAAACCCTCAGCTCACCCTAAAAACAAAAAACTGCAAAAATGTCAAGAAGATGTAATACTATCCCAATCACAGGCACATGGAAACCCTTTTCAGCTGTCTAGTAAAAAGATTGTATAATGTAAACGTTGCAAATATCACAAAACCAAATATTCACAATCTGCAAACCTCTCAGAACCATTTGATCATTTAAAAAAATAAAGTCATGCACTGACATATGGTCAGTAGTCCAATAGTTTGTCAGTAACCAAAATGCACACGCACACACTCATCTGCTTGTAACATTACATACATCCCATTGTAAACATATGTACAATGATGTGTATACATCACATTTACTTTCTCTTTAAAAGGTCTGTATATCCACATTCATGTACTGTTGGATCTCTTATAGAAGTCTCTGCATCTGTTGAAAGGCTATTCCATGTATCTATCACCATTTCTGTAAAGTAGTGCCTTTAAGAAACACCTTAATTTCAACTTTCATCTCCTGTCTGCCCTCCTAGCCTCTACACTTTCTCTAAAAATATTAAGGTTTTATATTCCCTCTCCTCTCTCCTAAGCAATATGGTCTTAAAACCCTTCCACCACAACAAGACATACAATATTCCCTTTATTTCTTACACTGCTCGCATGGAATGCAGTGAAATTTTGATTACGGCATTCAGCACAGCATTGTTTAAAAAAAAAACATATTTAGGGCACTGTTTTTCTTACTTTTACTGTATTATTACTTTGAGCGGGGTAGAAAAATTGGATTTTTTTTCTCGGAAACAAACTGAATCACATTACTACTTACTGGGCCTGAACCCTCAAGAGAATGAGGGAAAAAAAAGAAAAGAAATATTGTGAAAGAATAGTTTGCACTCCCACTCCACATAATTAAAATATCTCTTGGTTGGTACAGGGACATACATCTTGAAAGTCACATGGACATTTTTTTCTTTTCAGAACATTCAAGATCTACAAAACACTGGGAAAACCTTATGACGCTTTCCTTATCTGAACCACCAAACAATACTATAAACAGATGATCTCTTCAAAAAAAACTGTTTCAACAGATACCTGCCTAGGTTGAAATAATGGTCAATTATATACCTTATTCAGATCTTGCCTGTTCACTTTAATCAGTCCAGAAGATAAAGGGGGTCCAGACATAGACACAGCATGAACAAGAGCTCTTCTGTGCACAAATACAAGTGTTCTGTTTCCAAGGCATTTCTAAATATGCGATATATAAAAATAAAAGCCTCACCGATTCCAAATCTTGTCATCTATCCATACTTTGTATTGTGTTGACTAAAGTCCCACCGTAAAGTGTGTGAAAGACACATCGGAATTAGATCTTGGAAGGTCCACATTCTGGAAGATTTACACAAGACCTGTAATGGGGCACGGTGTGGCTGCTGACCTAAACCTCCTAGAGCTACCTAAGGATTCCCAGACTTTAAGTCCACCAAGATTTAGAAGGCCAGCCATTTTTAATACATGGGTGCCTTTCTGAAAAGAACTGTTTTTCATAATAAATGCATTTTACAAAACAGCTGGTGTCAAAACAAGGATTACTTAAAAAAAAAAGTTTTCTCTTTTATCATTGTACTTCATCTCTTCACTGCAGGGAACATGATAAAACTGGAATTGAGATTTAAAAAAAAAATGGTACAATATATATTTTGCTTAGCACCTCATGGGAACAACCTTGTGAAACTATCCCTGGCTATTTAGGCTGTCAATGACAAAGCTCAGATAAAGAAGACAAAATATCTCCTGAAGCATTTCGTATTTCTGTTGACATTAGGGTGCCTAACATGTAATTTGCAGTTCACTACAATTCCCAGCATTTATTTTGCTGGGGAGGGGGGTTAACTGCATTTACAAATCCATGATCTCCAGGCCAGACTCCTACTAAAAAAAAAATTAACCCAAAGTTTATTTTAAAGGACAGCAGTCAACTTTTTTTGGTGCTAATGAACATGCTGCATTGCAGCACGCTGGGAGTTGTAGTTCAGCAAAAACTGGCATTTACATTTGGGCTTACTTGTGATAGCAGCCATAATAATCGCACACCACCCTCCTACAGTCATCCAGTCTTCAATAGGAATTTACAATTTAATTAGATTTTAATTAGAAATATATTATTTCAAACCAGAAACTCAAGGAGACTGGCCACTCTCTGGATACAGCAACAGAGTTAATGGCAATTGCTTGAGAGAAGAAAGAAATATAAAGAATTATAAAATAATAAAGAGAGGGTTATAGCTGTGGAAGTATTAGAAAGCATGTAAATGTCAAGAGTAAATAATAAATATGGCCAGAAAGAGCTGAAGCAGTCAGTTCTCCAGCACTGGAAGCCCATTAGAAATGAATCTGTATCATGTCCACCTCCCCTAACCATTTCCTGATTTAAAGGCCTGCATGCAGTTCTGCAAGTTCTTTCTCAATGAAGTCAAACTGTTCCACTTCAGGAAGTGACTTCGCAAAACCTAAACCAGGAGGTGGGTAAAATAAAAAAAGAAGTGTAAAAAGAGCATGCAACTAAGCTATAAATTAAAGACTCTACCTGGAGGAGTGCAGATTACCTTTACAGAAGAAGCCAAAACAAGAAAATGATCCAGGCCATCACTGAGCAGTGTGTGTGTTTAAGTGTGAATGGATCATGTGATGGAGCTCCCTCTACTGACTGAGCATGCTCGATGGAGACCATTTCACTTTTTTTTCTTGCCTGAAGAGCTGCAGCCATTTCACACACACACACACACTGTGCAGACTGACTGGAACTGTCTTTGTATAACCAAGAACGCAAGGTTCAATTCACAGGCTGCATCAGTAAGATTGAGACGTTGAGGCCTCTCAAATATGATTCTCCTTTGTGGAGTCCTTCCTTGATGTGCTCCCCACCCAAGGATTATTAAAGCATGATATTAAGGTCGCCAATTGATTTTTTTTTAATGATATTGGGAGGGAACTCCAACAGTAAACCCTTCTCCTCCAGATTCCTAGATTATTTTAATCATGGCACTGAAGAACAGTGACTACAAGAAGGCAGATTTACATTATGCAGTGCAGTGTTTAGACAAACATTCCTGAAGGCGAACACAGAACCAGGCTTGCTAATGTTCAGAAACCGGATGAACCTAAATTGTCATGGGAAGATTCTACATGCTTCTAATTAATAACACACTTTAGTGAATGAACACAGGAAAGCAACCTCCATGTATTATACTGTAGCAGTTAAATGTCTGAAAAAATATAGGGACATAATCCTGAGAAGTAATACATGAGGAACATGCAATAAACCTATACCTGAAGGACAAATATAACTGGCTTGTGTTCTCTGAGACAACACAGGTTATAGCAGCATTAAACACGGCAAGCCGTAACTCTCACAGTATCAGTCAGCTACTCCTTGTCTAACGTATAAACTTTGATAACCGAAAATAGATATTCCAATGGATATCATTACTGAATTAGGCCTAAGATCCAAAATATGAACATGGCCTACTACATTTCCTAAGCTTGGAGCTGTGATTTTCATTTACAAAATTAGCTCAATCTAATAATTAATATTCATTTGGATATTCACGTTGAGGACTCTTAAAACAAAAAGCAATTATCTTATTACAGAAAGCATATGAAGCTGCTATAAAAGCCTTTAAGGAGAGACAAAGTATTGCTTTTCAGATGCCAACTGGAAAGGCTCGTTACACGTTAACCGTAAATGAAAGTCAATATATTTTGCAGTCTCATATAAGTAAATGTTTCCATCCACGGGACAGGATTACTTAGGCTGTGTGTTGGAACAGACATTTATAACAAGGCTTTTAAACATGCACATTTTTGGTTGAGAATTTTTTTCAAGGGGTAATTTTTTTGCCTCCAGCTATGATCTGGTTAATTTATGTTAAAAGTGAAAACAGTTTAGGTTAAATACAAGATACAGATGAAACCTTTTGAGTAAAGTTAAGTGTAGCATCAAAATGCAACAGAAGATATTTTTTAATTTTTAAGGGTTATTCTTCATAAAAAAAGAAGCTGGTTGATTAACTGTGCAATAACATTTTCCATCAAGCATTGAAGGAAAAAGATCAGGCAGATAATCTTTAAGCTTTAGCAAGCTTTAAAACAACACAACTGAACCTAGGGTAAAACCTTTTACATTTCACACCTAGAGGAATATAGTTGAGGGGGAATGACACTGGGGGTTATTGACTAAAGTCCGAATGGACTCATAAAGATGTGAATTCGCCACTTCCCCATATTTGGGTATACAGCAAACTCTGTGATGTGGTGAATTCGCCATCTTACGACAGTCTGACACTACACAAACTGACACAGATGCTAATTTGCTATGGAAATCCACTGTTTAGTCAATAAGGAGTAGAGAATCAGAGCGTAGTCACCCAAATTGATGAAAATTCACTTCAACAGTCACTTTAGTCAATAGCCCCCTATATCCCTTAATCCAACAGTCTAAACAACCCACAATGACATGATTCAAATTTGGGGCTCATTTATTGAGCTACAATAAGCATTTGTCATGCTCTACATAAAACTCACAAGGCTTTGGGAGGCCTGCGCACCCCTGAAATATCCGCATCCGGTTAGAACCGGTTAGAAACACTGGTGAAATGGGTGATATTAAGTACGATAGGGAGGAGATGATATCTATTTAAAAAGGGAAATCCATGTTAAGCAATTCCATGGAAACTGCTGGCATCAGAATTATGTACTAGTTTTTTTAAACAAGGATAAAAGTCTTCAATTGTATATGCAGAGTGTTGAAGTCATCTGGAATTTAATTATCAATCCTGAATTAAAGGAAATAAAAGGGGTATCTTATTAAAAGGTACTAGAAAACATTTTCATATTAGAATAGAAAATAACAACCCTGAGTGGCACTCTACCTCAAGAAAATGTAAGCAGGAATTATTTACTTCCTTCTAGATTTATTCATAAAGATATCAAAGGAGGTCATTTTACAAGAATGAAACTGTGCAAAAAAAAAAAATCTTAACTCACGATAGATTAATGAATACAAAAATGAGAGCCTTGGAGAAAATTAACATGTAGAACTATTATATCTATAACAAATACAATAGGATTATAAAGATCAACAGCTGATTTTGGTGGAACGGAATTTTATAATTTAGGTTATATAAGATACAATGGCCATCCCCACTGGCTCTTGATGGAAATCTCAATGAATGAACTGTACAACACACTCAACTTTTACTATAAATGCTTCATCACAACAAGAAAGGCTTTAGCTAGTTAATTAATGATAAGAGACATATGTCTAAGTTACATGAAACCTTTGGTGTTTCACACCTGAAATGATTACCAGTACAAACATATGTGAAAATGCTAAATCTCCTGGCTCTTTCCCTGCTTAGTCAACAAAGCATTCTGCTAAGATGCCATAAAAGTCTTGTCTCCCCTTTAAAAAGGGCCAGGTTGGTTACTTTGTAGCCAAGAAGAAAAACTAGCAACCATTGTTTCTTATGGGATCAAGCACATAGACTACTTTGTTTTGGTCCATTGACAATAAGAAGCCTGACTACAGTTATCTCAACGAGCTGTGGCCTTAGATTGTAAGCTCTATGGGGCAGGGACATTCATCCTCTTGTTTCAATCATCACCTGGCACTTAGAGTGATGTATTTTCTTGATTATATGCTTGTATTTTACTTCACTTGTTATTTTGTTTCGCACTTTACCCTTGTCTGTATTATTACTGGATTGTACAGCGCTACGTAACCTTGTGGCGCTTTATAAATAAAAATATACATACATGCTAATTAAGAGCAGAAAACAGGATACATACCACTGCAGTTATTTACAGAGATCAACTTTTTACATCTGTAGCACTAAAGGCAATAGGGCTGTACCCTAGACACAAATTTGCCCCAACTTTAACACACACATCAACCAAAAAAACCAATGCCTTAAGAAAACACTGAAATCCTGACAAACTAGGGCACTGCCCCCAAAAACATTATGTTTCTGTTCACCTTGTCAGTGGTATGAATAAATCTGTTAAACACTCTCTTTCATTAAGGGGGTTATTCAGTAAGATGCGAATTCGATAGTCGAATTCGCAAACAGCGGATTCCCATAGTAAATACTCTACAATTTACCCATTGTAAAGTCGCGACAATTTTTTAATGTTAAGATTGCGACAATTTTCCCATAATAAATATTCTCATTATAAAGATGCAACTGCAACAGTAGCAGCCTATTGTGACTGTCTTTATCTGGTGAATTCACACCTATACGCAACAATTCGGACTTTAGTGAATAACCCCCTGAGTGTGCAGTCTTGTTCATGTACCAGAGTACATTGAAACTCACACTGAACAGACATTTCATACAGCTGAAAGAGAGTACATGCTGTGCATAAAATCTAATTTGCACAGAAGTTTGCTTTCGTCAAACACCAACCAATTGCGAGTTTGAGTAAAGTGAGTGGGTATTAGCAAGTGTCTTAACAGTGGGAAAGATCTGCCCAACTTAAATAAATGATGTAGAAAAGCTTATAGAGTTTCTACAGCTAAATACAGGACCCACTACATGCCAACTTCCCATTTTCAGTGGGTACAAAGTAAGTGAAAAAATAATGCCACTTCTCCCATCCCAGATAAATAATCTCTTCAAAGCCACAACTGACAAGTAATTGCAAATCAGCTTTAAATTAAAAAAAAATTTTTTTTAGAAAGGATTCATAAAAGGTAAAGTTCAAAATGAATGTCTATTAAATCCTACAAAGGGTTGTCCAAATCTTGAGTTCAACAAAACTTGAACTTCAGATGCAACAATAGATTGGGATATTCGAGTGATATTTGAGGTTTTAAAAACCTTACTACCAAGTTCAGCAGAGATGGACTTTAGTGGATTTTTTAACTCAACCAAAAAAAAGATGATGTTCAACTTGCCTTTCACTAAAATCACAGCATATCCGTAACCCTGGGATCACCCAATGAAAGCACATCAGGCAAGCCAAAACTAACATCACCTAAACTCGTCAGTTAGTTCATCTATCGTTTAAACATTTCATGTGTTTATTTACAGTCACACAATATTCTTTTATTATGCTACTGCTAACAGCATGTTTCACAAAAGTCCATTATGTCAATAAAAATAGCTCCAAATTTTTTAGATTTAAAATAATCGGACAAAAAACTCAACTGTGTAAGAGGAAAGATTATTTTTGTTTCTCTAGTTTAAGCTTTGCACTAGAGGGTCAACAACTAAACAGGTCTGTCTCAGGTGACCAAATGTCTTCAACTGGTCTCTTAACTATTTAAAAAAAAAAGGGAGGCGGAAGGAAGAAAAGACTGTGTGAGGGGCTCAGGCAGACATATGTCTAGGCCATCATGATGGAACTGCAATCTGTATTTATGACTAAGTACATAATCTAATCTATGAGAGTCGGGCATGCAGATCTGTGACTGTCACCTGGATTTGCAGCAAACAGAAACTTTGTCCCGATGATAATCAAACTAAGAATTGCATCTTTATATTATTTCAATGTAATTTAATCCAGTGACATTCATCTGATTAGAAAGCAACAATTAATTAACACTTTGCATGGAAAAAATGAATGCAGAAGCATGATAAAAGTGATATTTACACAGGCGGTGTGTGCAAAAAGACACAACAACAACCTAAATTCAATCATGCATAGACCCTAAGATCTACTGAACACATGGCCAGTCACAAACCAGAAATTTAAGAGCAGGTGGGTTTCTAGATTAGTATGAGATCATTACGACATCAGCAGCTCAATCTTGTGAAACAGCTACCATTCCCAATGTCAAAAAGAGAGAAATTCACAGAACCTGTTTTGAAGTCAGAGAGCAGCGGTTACAGAATGAAGATCTCAAGCTGGTTTTTACTTGCGATGCAACAGACACATCACTGGAGTATTCGCGGATAAATAAGCGTTTCCTTCCACTGAAAAAATGAAAAATGTTTGAAAAAATAAAATAAAAACTTCAGGAGTCTAGAACAGCTAGAGCCAACTCCAGATAGAGCCAAAAACAAGCCATGTTCCATTCAGCCATGATTGCACAGTAGAGACAAGCAAAGTAAGATTCTTTTTCTTTATGTCATAGCAGCAATACTATATTGTAACATAAGTCTTCTCCCTCTAGCAAGGCTGAATCAGTGCCCTTAGAAACACATCCATTTCAATCAAGCTCTCAGAAATGCCAAGGATTCCTTCTCCCGTCTGGATTCAGCATTGACACATTTCCTGCTTGATCCAGACTTAAGGCCTACTTTACTCCAGACACACATACACATTTCAGTCATACTGTGGGTGCAGCCAAGTCTTGGGGCATGCTCAGTTGAGAGAGCTCTCTCCTTCCATTGTAAAAACAAACTCTTTCAAAAGCCTAGAGAGAGAGAGAAAAAAAGGAGGAAGCGTCATCTGCTCTCTAAAGGCAGAACAGTGAATTCACCAGCTCTGCTTATTATCAGTCAACAAGGACCATTCTCATTAATAAACACTTTTCTTGGGTTCCATCCCTTATTTTTGAAGGTATATTCCCCATGCACATTTCAACAAAATATAAACGACTAGCTGACATGATAACAATGGAAGCATTTCAGGTTTTTCACTAATGATTTGCAGTCAAGAGAATCTCAGATCTAAAGAAGAATTCCCAAAACCCACCAGTAGCAGAATAAACCAATCAGTCTTTTTTAAAGCAATTTCTAAGCAGAAAACACCTAGGAATTTTCATTTATACCCAACAAAAAACACAAGTGAAGCTACAGTTCTAGGTCAACATACCAAATGAGTATCAATAGGTAAAGGACACCTGATCGGCAACACTTTATCTGGTACCAAGCGTTGGTCTAACTGATAATAAAACACATTTATTTACACACAGAGTTCTTGTATTTTGCTACGAACTGCAGAATCGTTTATTACATTCTACTCAGGGATTTAACAGTCTGCCACAAACAAAACCTAATGTGCTTTACAGTCTAATTTTGAACTGAAACAAAATTATTACAGCAATAACAAAGAAATAAAAGCAATTGAATCCCATATGTATACTGCAGCACATTTCCTTACTGAACCAGTTTTTGAAAATTCTGACTGTTGCCTTAGCAACAAAGGCTAATCGGTCAGCATCATCACAATTTTACTTACACACATAATGCGCATCAAAGTACAAATTATTTGGGTTGATTCTTGGTAAGAGGTAAGGGGAGAAAGTTTCAGCAGAGCTGTGAGATTCATCAAACCAAACTGACCACTACCATGATCAGACCATTTGCTCCATTCCAGACCAGCTCTTCTGCACATTCAAAGTGCACAGAAAATGTTAAACACAAATGGGAAGAAATTGCAGGTACGAGGACTTAAATGTGAATGTTAATGGCTTTGTTGAGTAAACATCAGCAGAGCAAAATTTTGGATTTTAATGCCTTTAGTCAAAAGAAATCTGACAATTCTATTTAATGTTGGAATCCTAGTAACCAGGTGAAAAGCTGCTGAAAAATTTCATCACTAAGACACTTGCAAATGGGGACAAACGCAGTAGTTTGAAAGAGGCCTAATAACTGAAATCATACAGTCAATTGCTGCAGGAAAGTGGAACTTCTTGTCATAACGATAAGGGCTCAATAAAGGAAAACTTCCAACTTTATAAAACTACTCATGCATGCAAACAGAGTGATGTGTCAATGCAGAAAAAGCATTTAAACAAGCTGGATTTTAAGATTTTAAGGGAGCACACACACACCCCCAAAATTAACTCTTAATATAATGTTTCACCCCCACAGAGATGCATAGAAACACAAGGAGAATAATTCAGGTCCACCAAGCATCTCACACCTGAGGCCTTCTAACACACACTGGCACTAAGTGGAGTAGACTTATTCAAGTTCTGTTCAGCCAGATTTTGTCTAGCAGAGGATACTGGAACATGCCCCATGCATTTGAAATCACCAATATTATTTATTGAGAAATAGGACTCCGTTTTTGAACTTTTGCATGAATTCATCAAGATTATTTCACTTCATACACATTCTGTTACAACTGAAACTGATAAAAGTGGGGGGAAAAAGAGAATAGGAACAAAGTAAAATAAGGCTAGGTTCGCAAGAGCATAGTGTATGATGCAACGCATCATACACTAGTGTGAAAAAAAAAATACGGCTCAATGAAAGCCGATGATACCTATCTAGTTCCCGGACACACCAGAGTAGAATGCGCATACACTGGGTCCGGAATGCTGTGTGTCGCAATTTTGTCGGCGTATATACGCCACGTCCAAAATTCGACACATAGGAAGTGATGTGAACGCCGAGGGAGCGTTCACACTGTCGCTGGTAAGTACAATATAAAAATATGCGCTACGTATTTTTCTTTTTTTTTTTTCTTCACACGAGCTTATGATGTGCTGCGCATCTTTCGCTCGTGTGAACCTAGCCTAAGGAATATGACTGGGCGGAGTTGTTTTCAAATGACAAAGTATGGTTGTAACCACAAGGTAAGAAAAAGATACTCAGAATAATACAAACCAGGAATTCAACTTCAAAGATAACATTTTTTTTTTTACCAGTACTGTGTAGTAATACCTGCCATGCCAATCCAATTGGGATTTTTTCTTTTATTCCTAGTGTTTCTGGGTCCTTTAGGTTAAATATCTATAAGAAAATACACTCACCGGCCACTTTATTAGGTACACCATGCTAGTAACGGGTTGGACCC
>WMED01018565.1:0-12665 GCA_019650415.1 Pipa parva | reverse complement strand
GGAGGGGGGCGCCTAGGGCGCCAATAGAGCCAGAGCCGGTTCTGCCTTGGCGAGTTGACAATGTATATCACTGCTAATGTAATACAGTGGTACCTTGAGATACAAACTGCTTGGCATACGAATTTCTTGAGATACAAATTGCGATTCGGACCGTTTTCCTGTTTGAGATACAAGCTGAAATTTGAAATACAAACTGTTTTGGCCGGAAAGGATTCATTTCATATGTATTATTTTAAAATATTTTAAAAAGGGATAATTGGTTTGAGATACGAACTGTCTTGAGTTACAATCTTGGTCACGGAACGAATTAAATTCGTATCTCAAGGTACCACTGTATAACTAATGAAATGTAGCAGCTACTGGTTTTTAAACATAACAGATAAGTATGTTTTTTTAATTTTGTGAGGAATGCCCATAGGATGTTGTAAACTTATAAAATTTTGCTCCTATGTTAGTAAATGAGCCCATGAAGTCCTAGATGATTTATGAGTACACCTGTGCATGGATGACTAATTATTTTAAAGCAGACTCCGTATTTTAATCATGAATGTTTTACTTCCCAGAGACAATGTGCAAGTACCAGCCACACAGCTGCAGCATGGCACAGAGTGGCTCAAACCGAAGTACTTGGGACAGGTGCAGAGACACTTCAGGGCAAAGCTCAGGATGGAGGCCGTTACTACTTATTGTACCACTGCGGTTAGGGCTAAACCACATCAATCCTGTCTATGTTGAAGCTTTCAAAGTAAGTTTTAATGCTTTTATTTCGTAGATATGCACATTATCCATAAACATATCTGACAAATGTTGGATTTAGCAGTAACAGAACAGAGAATGTTCCCAACATTTGTCACAACTTTATTATCACTAAGGTTCACTGCTTTGTGTATCCATTCCATTTTTGTATCTTCACTGCTTTGTGTATCCACAGGAAAACATCTGTAATAAAAATTGAAACAGGGCAACAGTTCTTATTCTTAATTCATTGTTTGCAATAAGGTAATGAGATCAGATTAGATAAAGGAGAACTATAGGATGTTTGTGTCAAGGGTTGATTCATAAGGGGGAGGGGGGAGATACTCACCGATCAGTGATTTATGCTCCAGTGCTGTCTCTGCTCTTTATACTCTACTGATTTCTCTTTGTCTTGACAGTTGCTGCAATCCTCCTCATTTCCTCTTCCTGTTAATTTCAGCAAATAGAGCAAGCACAGTAGCAGATTTATGATGTTACACTGCTACTGTGCTTGCTCAGTTTGACGAAACTCACAGGTGGATTGCAGTGCATGTTTAGACAAGAAGACATTGACATTGAGTACAGAGAGTAGGAGAGAACTGGAGCTTAAATCACAGATAGGTGAGTATCTCCCCCCTCCGCCTTGCAAATTACCCCTTGACATAACAAGCTTACAGTTCTTCTTTAATATACTTTTCTCTAGCAGTGTCTCCTGCTTTATGTTACAGCCTATCTTTTTTTTTAATCAGAAAACCTCTAACCTTCAAGTCATCAAAGACTCCATAAAAACACAGATTTGCAAGGTAGCCTGCCCTGAGAAACTGCCTTTCCAACTCTGAAATGCCATGGAACTGTTAATAAGACATTATATATCTTACTTATTTGTCTCCTTTCCATTATACCCCAACCTCTTTAGACTGCAGGCTCCAGTGAACAGGACCTTTTGTTTTTAGGGTCTAGTTCCATAGATGTGTTTTGTGTAAAAGCAATAATATTTACCACCCTTAACTATTAAAGTGGTTGTACAGTGTTCAATCAGTAGAAACCACAGTCATTCCCAACATATTGGCATCAGTTAAGACGAAGTAATACCCAAAGACCATCAAGCTATGCTTCAGTGACATGCAATTATAACATTTTGCAGCTCCCTAATTAATTTGGTAATTGATTTAAAGGGAATAATGTGTTAAGGAAATTTAAATCAGGATAAATCTCCTGTATGCTATAGGTAATGGTAGCCTAATTTGTGTAATACCTCTGGAACAGTAACCTCTGCAGCAGGATACCAGAAACTCACACTGACACCAAGTTCAGTATTGAGAGTCCTCCAAGGATAGCGCTCTCTCTACTCATTTAGGAAGTCATTGTTTATTTATAGGAAAACAAAAACATGTAGAACTGATTCATTATAATAATTTAGAATACAGGAAGGTAATTGGTCACATATAAGAGCACATCCATGGATTGGTTAGTTCTTACATTATATGGGTGAGAATCATTATAGCTCATGGTCACAAGATAAATCATAAGGTTATTACCTAAATATAACATACCACTACTAAAGGTTAATTTATGACCTATTGTCCAGACATAGAATAAAAGGGAAGTGGTCACAGCTGTTGATCAACTGATATTGTAAGATTGTGGAACAAAGGGCACAAATACCAAAGCTACTACATTTGCTGGTTTAACACAATTAAAATATACTGTTAACCTTATAATCATCCTTTCTAAATGTAATATGGCTATACTTATGTTTCACATATAATCAGTATTAATTTCTACCTTAACAAATGCTTCAGCCTTCTATGCAATATTTGATTTTTGGACAATTTGTTTGAAAATGATCCACTTGCTCAATTATTTTTTTTTAAATTATCAATCCATATATGGTCATTCTTATAGTTTTAGCGTTTTTCTCTCCTACAATAATACTACAGATTTTGCTCTTTTTCGAGTCCTGGTGTGATTCAGTTAAAACTCTACTTAAATCATGGTACAGCATAGTGCAGCACAGCCAAATTTGTTGGTGAAGATTAAAAACATCATTACCAGAGAACATACTGCTCATCCTATGGATAGGGCAAACAGTACAGTGTGAGATTGCACCATACACAGTACTTGCAGTGACTCACATCACTTAGAGTGAAGGCACCATCTGTCTACCACCTGCTGTGCCATGCACTTTGGTGAAAACACTTGGGAGGAGATCTAGAGGTGTGACATTGTCCCAGGGACAATGACAATTGAAACCAACAGCAGCTCTCTCTATAGGAAGAGGGCTCCATGGATGCTCCAATGATTTGGTGTCCCATATGTCACAGTGAGTCAGAGACTAGTGAATAATATGTTTGCAATGTTAAAATAAAAAGATCTAGGTTTGTGTGATTTAATGCTAAAATTGTGTTGAGGTGTATTCAGGCATGATTACTGTGCCTGCACCAGTGAAAATATGAAAAGTGAATAAGAGATTCAGGTAGTCAGAGGAGAGGGCATGGGGGTAGCTTATAGTCAGACAGGTAACTATGGAAACATAGAATTGTGCTAAAACCTTTTATTGTAATATTCTCCATCAAAGGTTCCTCTGTCCATCTTCATCTTGGCTGCCCTGTATTTTCACTAAAACTAATATCACTAAACTAGCAGTAAGGCTTAATCAATCATGAAATGATGAATCAATTCAATCATTTTCTGAATGAATTGCTCGCAGTCACGGCTGCAGGATTGATAGGCATGTCTACCTTTTTATTGATGTGCATAAGTGTAGCTAAAGCATTGTTGATTCATTATTTTGAAATCCACTACAACTGTAATTGATATAACGACGATTATTTTGAATGATTGCTGTCGCATTCATCTCTTGTGTCTGCGTTAGCTGTGCCATAAAATATCAGTACAGTGATTTATTCTAGAATACTTTAAATGGTTGTTATACAGTTATATGAAAGCAGATATTCCAGGCAATCTGTGTATCAGACCAGTTATTTTGTTCTCTTTCTAGGGGTGCTTTAAAATGCCACAGTCATTAGGAGCTTTAGGAGGAAAACCAAATCACGCCTACTATTTCATTGGATTTTCAGGTAAACCAGTGATTGAAAAATCTTGTCATTATCTAAAAATGTTGATTCAATGCTTATACGGGATCTTTTTAATGATTTGAGGTTGTAATATGAAATAAAACATTGTTAGCATTAATCAGTGCAGTTTTGCTGGCCACAGGTCTTGAAGGTGGCGATGGCTGCCTGGTAGGTGATTGACATAAACTTGTCCCTGTGCTCAGCCGCTTCAACCGTTGCACAGACTGCATGTTGGGTAAAGCTCGGGTGACTTATTGTCAAGTCCAAAAGCCCCCCAAAAAAACACATTTGAAGCTTTTATGATTCAGGGATCTATGGCCAGCTAGATCCAAATATAATATATATATATACTGTACCCACTTACAAGTATAAAAATGTATGAAACGTATGATTTCATAAACTTATAAACTGGAGCAGGTGCTGGTATATAGTATGTGGCGTATATATTCTACTATATGTCCTAGATCAGAAACATGTTTTTCATGTTGAGTATGCCCTTTAAAATGCGTCCCTGTCCACTTGTTTCTGATTGAGCCTCCAGTAATGTTATTATAGGACAGTTGTACAGCAAGCGGTTTGCTGTGCACAATTTTTATTTTTTTATTGTGTTTACTGCTTAAAATGGCAGCTGTCTGCCACAAAGCTCCATTGACTTAGTCCTACTGCCAGTAACCACTTCCTGTTTGTTGTGTTATCTACCACAGGGGATGAACTTATCTACCTGGATCCACATACTACCCAGACCTTTGTGGACACTGAAGAAGCAGGCATTATGCAGGACCACACTTACCACAGCCAAAAAGCCCCTAACAGTATGAAGGTTTTGAATTTGGACCCTTCAGTAGCTTTGGTAGGTTTGTTCACGGAGGCTCGGATGCAGTTGGACCTTGAATTATTTGACATAAATTGGTTAAAATGTATTAGCCATCTTCTGCATGTTTTCACATTACAGAAGAAAAAACAGTTGTGAAACAATCTGAATAGATTTGTTATTTAGCATTTGTGTATGAAATTCCAATTGGTACAAATAGAGACACATGGGCCATCAGCTGCAATGTCACTTCTTGTTAAAGCACAGAACTCAGACTGCGGCTGTTAGAAAGATAAAATTCATTTGGTTTTACTGAACTGGAGGGGCAATGTCACTTCTTAAAATATGTCCAGTTTATTCAGATAGAGTTTAAACACTTTGAGGAATGTTCCCCGATGTTGCAGACAGATGCATTCTAAGATTATTGGTCATTTTTGTACCATTTTCCCCTAAACCTGTCTGATAAGCTAGCAGCTAGGCTCTGGTATAAAGGACAGACTGGAAGAGGCAAAAACAGGGCCTCAAAAATGATGCCAATGTAAAGAAAAAAAGATTTAGTGTAGTTTTGCATTCATTTCTAGCAAAGGTTTAGTCACTTGGTATCCATTTTTGCTGCAGTTGTGCCTGTCTTTTTATTTTTGTAAAAATCAGAGTTTAAGGCCAGGTGCGACTGATGAAATTTAGAACGTTTATAAGAGCTATTTTTAGAAGTGAAGTTAATGACTGTCTGCACCCCAGCATAGCAAAGCAATTACACATTTGTGTAAAAAATGTTAGCAATAGTCACTTTTGCGTCCTTTTTTTTTACAATAACAACTGGTTTGTGTAAAAAAATTGTTAGTGAATCTTGTTTTGCGTACTTTTTTACGCTAATGACTGCTTTATTTTTCATTGTGAATTATTGTATATGTCCTTTACATTTATGTTGATGACTGACAAACCTTTAGCTAACATGTTTTACAAAAGACACAAATGGGAATTACTAACAAACCAGTCATTAGTGTAATATAAGGAAGCAAAATTTGAAAACTTTTAGGCAATAGTCCTCATTAAGAGTACATGTAATGCTGAATGGCTGTTGTTTTACCATTGCAATAATGCCTCTTGATACATTTCCCCAATTGTTCCTTGTGGGCCTTGTCAGAGGGTATTACAAATATAGCTTAACTTGCCTCCATAGGAAACACTGGGCTGTTAGCATGCAGTCCTGCTGGGTATGGCACAGGCTATGCCTACAGTGGGGTGTGTGCAGTAGGGCTGTTTTTATGAGTGCTGATACTAAATGGAAGGCCCCTGTATGATATTTCAGTTAGATTGCATTGACTTTTTTCTTCTTTCACTAGCCTTTAGAATTTCTGATCTGCATTAACGTTACATCATAATTATCTAATTTTTCTATTTAATTACCCAGGGTTTCCTTTGCAAAAATGAAAATGACTTTGACAACTGGTGTGAAGTAGTAGAGAAGGTATTGCATCATTTCTTTCTCAACAAAAATGAAAGTATTTAAATCTATTAATGAAGTTTCAGCTAAAGGGCCATACATTTTTAAGTTTTTTTTTTTTTGTTTTGTTTTGTTTTGGGTTTTTTTTTTTTAGGAAATTCTGAAACAACAAAGTTTACGGATGTTTGAACTAACACCAAAGCACCCCCCTCACTGGCCTCCTTTTATACCTCCAACTAAACCAGATGTGACCACTACAGGGGCAGGTAATAATCCTGTTTGGTTATATTTAGCACTTTACAGCAAAATGGCTTATATTATTACGATGTATGTATGTATAATTTTATTACGCTGTACAATTCAGTGATACAAGTACAATACAGACAAGGGAAAAGTGCATTAAACAATACAAGTAAAATATCACAAGGATACATCAAATTAAGTGCTAGGTTGTGATTGACACAAGAGGTTGGAGGTCCCTGACCCATGGAGCTTACAATCTAAGTGGGAGGAAGACTTACATACACAGATAGGATAATAAGGGCTGTAGAGTGTGTTGAGACCTAGGTCCATAAATGCAAATAAATAGATCAAAATAGATATAGATAAATACAGTGAATAAATAGATAAATACAATAGATATATACAGATATTAAACATAAAAATTATACATAGAATCAATGATAAGAATCAGTGCTAGTGCTCTGACAGATAGGATTTCAATTTGGTTCTGAAGGTGGAGAGGGAATGTATCTAGCGGAGACAAGGGGGTAAAGAATTTCAAAGGTGAGGGGCAGAGAGTGAAAAGGGTTTAAGACGAGAAAGGGCAGTATTAGTACGAGGTATGCAAAGCTGGTTGCTGTTAGAGGAACGTAGTGGACACCGAAGAACATACAGACATAGGAAATGTAGAGTGGGGCAAGAGAGTGGAATGCCTTAAATGTCAAAAGGAGAACACTGTAAATGATTCTTTTAGTTACAGGAAGCCAGACAGCAGAGTGAGGTTGGAAGAAGGGCCGTCCTCTCTGTAGAGAGAGAATTCTGGCAGCAGAGTTTAGAATAGATTGGAGCGAGGAGAGGTAGGAAACTGGAAGACCAGATAGAAGAACATTGCAGTAATCCAAGCGAGACAGGACAAGAGCATGCAAGAGTGTGTACGATCTTGATTTTAATTAATATAATCATATTCCATAATAATTGGCAGCCAAAAAAAGAATACTTATAAAAGGACTGTTTACAGATTCCAAAAAATGTAATAGTGTTGAAATTCTTTGTTAATTTTTTCTTGTTCCCATAGATTGAAATCATTGTTAAACTAATGATTTGGTTTTCATTTTCAGAACTGATTGAATCAACAGATAAACTCTTTGACATGGAAGAGGAGTTTGAAATTCTGAGTGTTTGAAAAGGTCCTTCGCCTTTTGTCACCTTGTCCAAGCTTTTAGTTTTAACCAGAAAGTGCCTCAGACCTCATGGAAGACAGATCACAATACTGAAATTCTTATCAGGATTTCCTCTAGGGGTTGAAGAAAACCCTCCATGATAGAAATGGTTGGAAAGAACCTTCCTGCTACTTTGTGTGAACCTGTTTCTGTTTAGAGGGCAAATGCGCAATACACACAGTGTTTACAGTTACCTCCCAGCATCCCATGAGGGTCACCAGAGATCGTATTGAAACTCTGGTAATGCAGTGCATGAAACTCTGTGATTATGCACTACTTTTATAGACTCAAAGGCTTAACTCTTTTTTTGCTAGCCTCCAAATGTGTACTAATACCTTTTTAAAATCAACCTTCTTTTTATTATGTTTAATGCTGGAAACATAAGAAGTTTATAAAATGTTTGGAGCATATATATATATGTATCCATTATGGACCTTATGTATGAAGAGATGCCTACCATGTAGCAGAGTCTTCACTGGCTGTTGCAAAGTCAACGTGTAGCCTTATAGCTGTTGTGTACAGTAACCAGCCGAGTATGGTGGGAGCTACAAGGTAAGGAGTGCAGATGTAGCACCAGAGAATAAATCCCTGGACTGAACTCCAGTTTGATTAGCACATCCACCTATAATCACCAGAGGGCATTCTTTCAGAAATCTGTATTGCTTGTGTAACACTGATCAGTAGAACTGCTCACAAGCCTGTACTATATTTTACTCTTACGTTTTCTGATATCAGAGCTTATGTAATAATGGTTACTTTAAAGAAGCAGTTTTGTGTCCCTGATGACCACATATCTCATTTTTGCCAAGGAGACAACACCAAGGTAGCAATTCAGTTTTGTCTTTGGAGTACATGTGATAAGAAATGGAAGCATATCATCCATCTGGACTCGCTGAATATACGCAAAATAATCAGCAGGAGGTTTTCTCATTAAATAAGAAAAATGGGATAAAGCAATCATTTTCTTCCATGTTTTATACTTCTAGTTAAATGCCCTTACTGCACATGGGTATTTTTACATAGTTAATGATTAATTTATTTTCAGTTATTTGTAAGAATTGACTGTAGTACAGTTTTAAAAAATTAAAAGCATACTTCCCATTACCATATTTAATATTTAAAAGCATAACACTGGCATTATAAAGAAGCTGTGTTAATAAAAGCAGCAGTACCATAAACAATGAACATGTCCAGAATGCATTTACAGTATACATAGTATATATTTTCTTTGTGCATCCCAAAGACTATCCATTGCTTGTAAATTAAATACATGATTTGAAATGTTGGGGATGTAGGGTACAAGTCCTTAATATACATTATCAAAAGTGCAGTTGAAGACAATGACTGTGAAACTCAATGGTTGGGTATAAATACAACAAATCAATAATGTCTGTAATTAGCGATGAGATATCCAAATCATGACAGCAACAACAACCAAGTTAAAATCAGTTTTCACTTTTTGCAGTACCTGGTTCTTTATGCATGATTTGAAGAGTAACAATTAACCAGTGCTTTTCAGTATTTTATTTTTTCACTCTCACAGGAACAAATTTGGCACTGAGCTTTAAATAAATGCCTATGTAAAAAAGTTTAAACAGGTATTAAAGTGAGTGTTATATTAAAAATGTGTGTACAACTTTGTATTACAAAACAGCGGCTTTTCTATAACATAGACAAAATTGTTCTGGTGTAAAACCCCTAGCAGCCATCTGGGGATCATAGTACAATATGTGCAAATGCTTTGCAATAATGGATGCCAGTCAATGCTCAGCACCTCTTTCCATTTGAACATTGTGGCAACTGGACAGTCTGCTTCCAAGAAACTGGTAGTCTGGTAGCCCCTGTACACTGTGGAATTGTTTCTTAGACCTGTCTGAAGATGCCAAATGCCAGGGATCATTCTACTCTGACCTAATAAAAAAAAAAGTTTAATAAAACAATTCACAAATTTATTTATAATGACTCTTGGTCATATTCATTTTTCTAAAAAGTAGAGTTATTTTTTCAGTGAGTATCTTGACTGTCACAAAGTTCTGAAACCAATCAACATCTTGCAGAGGTACAATGCCAGGTGTTGCTGATTATTTTTAGAATTCTATTAGGAAGGACAAGTGCAGCAATAATATTAATATGCTGTGTGTGTGTTTGCTCTATAGTGATGAGAATACTCTAATGTGAACCTACCTGTGGCATTCACATATGAAAACATACGTGTTATCATGCCTTTTATCTCATTGTTTCCAAATGAACCTCTTTTGCTTTAATTAAACTCAAGGTTTATTTAGGAATATTTATAGACATAGACTGGACAATACTGCAATATCTTGAAATGGGCACTTTGCACTTGTAACTGAGTATACATTTAAAGAGCACACAGCATTGTATATGATTCTAGATCTCCCAGTTGCTGTATGCCTTGACATTCTTGATAACAGTAACAAATACTTTTAAGCAGCATCATGATAAAAGAGCTAAAGTGCATTACTAATTTCTATTTACAATGTAAACTCAGAGAATAAGCAGAAACACTGTATAAGGATGGGGGCACAGCTACACAGGATGGGTCAGGGGAAGGGAGGGGGGCAGCTACACAGTATGGGAGTTGGGAAGGGAGGGTGATTAGCTACAAACTATGGGAGAG
The DNA here is from genome assembly GCA_019650415.1 of Pipa parva. Classification (NCBI taxonomy): domain Eukaryota; kingdom Metazoa; phylum Chordata; class Amphibia; order Anura; family Pipidae; genus Pipa; species Pipa parva. Next base: position 2,515 of record WMED01018565.1, on the reverse strand, counting down.
GGGCAGCAGCTACACGGTATACGAGTATGGGGCAGAGGGAGGTAGCATCTGCGCAGGATGGGGGGCAGAGCGAGGGAGCATCTGCGCAGGATGGGGTGCAGAGGGAGGGCACTATCAAACAAGCTCAGCAATATGTGTATTGCACAGGGATTCATTCTCACACCTTCTTCAAAAACATTTGCGCAGCAAACACAGTAAAGTACACCTAAATAAATAAATGTTTCCTCATTTTGCAAAAATAAATATTCATGGTTATGATTTTAATAAGCCTTTATTCTATATAGCAGCAGCTTAGTTCTATTATAATATTATATATTAGAGTATCCTTAAAAACAATGTCCCTTTTAAGTTAAGAGTAATTTACCTATTTAGAAAATGATAAATTAAAACATTTTTCTTGCTTGCTACTGCTGTAAGGCCTTTACCACTTATAAAAGTGAAACTACTGGCAGAGTGTAGTGATCACAGGCTGTATGAAGCTGATGAGCTGTAGCTTCCTGCCAGAACTTCTGCAGTGATGTCACAGGTCAGGATTAGGATGCTTAATATGCTCAAAATGGCTGCCGTCAGTGTGCAGAGCTGTGCAAACTTCAGTGGGACAGTGCAGAGACTACAGAGTGATTCTGGATTTTTTAATACAATAATTTAGGAGACAAATAGGTGTATTAATTATATACTGTATGTGTTTGTGTGTAAGTAGACTTTAGTTCTTCTTTAATACAAATCCCAATAGCTATATAGCCAATGTTATCCAAATCATATTGTATTGACAATTGTCCACTTAAAGAACAAAAATAATCATGATTAATTGAATTTCCAGTTCTCTGACTCAATGTCATGTCACATTTTGGATTTGTACAAATACAGAAATCAAAGCACTAAAAACCCGTTATATGACAAAATATTGTTGTACAGCTGGTAAGAGTTTTCTTAATGGGTCTAGGTGCAATTTACCTTAATATTTTAGAGTATAAGGCTTCTTAAAGCAGAAAGTATTCACATATTACATACTACAGAGAGATCATTTACACATAAAAAAAAACAAAGGTATAGCAGTGTTTATGGGATTTCAACTTTCTCATTTATGACCATGTGGCCAAATGTCAAACCTGCAGGCATAAACAAAGGTAGTAACTGTTCACCTTGCTTAATATTTCAGAGATAGGTCATTAGATGATCAAAATTACCAACCATCTTGTAAGGTATGGTTAGCATTAGATACTGACAGGCAAGACCTGGTGAGTTGCTCATATGATAAAGACTGCTAAACAGACTGCCAGCTGTGGGAAAGGCAGACTTTGGCAGAAAGCTGCAGTAAAATAGGAAAGGGATTAGGAAAGATTTTAAAGGACGAGAAAAATGACAAAAAAAGTGACAGGCATTAAGGGACTCATTTTTAAAAGGGTGAATTCACTTTGCTACAGTTCGAATCGCATCGCCAAATTAGACGCGCATTCACTTCTCAGTATTGAGTAAGTGGTGAATACACTTGTCGAACAGGTGGACAGCAGTGAACGTTGTTGGAAGTATAGTGTGGTGTAGTCAGATAGAAGTAGGATGAGAAGTCATGTGAGTGAGGCAAATTTGATCACTGAAGGGCAGTGACATCAGTCTCATCATATCCCACTAACTGTATTCTGTGAATATTCTATTTCTATGTCACCTTGTCCCTAGGTCACGTTGTCACTTAGTCACAGTCACCATTGTCACTTTTGAATGAATAGTTGCCTTACGTAACACTGGAGCCCTCTCATCAACCCCCCAATTCGCCAGTCTGAAGTGGCAAAGTCAAACAGGTGAATTTGGAGCCTAGTCACATTCACACCTTTAGACCAATCCTCTGCTTATTCAGTAATAGAAGTCCTTGTGCATGTGCACTCAAAGTGATGCAAAGAGCTCTGTAAGATTGCAACTATTGTAGCCTGCCAAACTGGCTGCATATTTGCCACTTTGCAGAGTTTAGTCATTAAGCAACCATGGGGAGTGGCAAATAGATTTGAATTTTTATTTCTACATGACTATTCAGACTTTTGACAATGAGTCCCTAATAGATGATGACTGTAGTAATGATCTGTAAGTGGAAATATAAAAAGCTGAAAGGTTAGTTGTTGTGAAATACTGTTTTTTTCCAGTAGAGTGCGCTACCATAACAGAAATGTTTCTTTCTGGTACTTTATTCCTTAGGCTGCGTGAATAAAGAAAAATAAACAGTCAGCATTTCTACATTTCTCTGGACCCCTTCCCAAACCATCTTTCGTGTGGTTAGTAAATCAGTTACACTAGAAATTTTTTCAACAATTCCTGACATTTGGAATTTAGACCCAGTGGTCTCTACATGAATTAATTTGACTGCCATGTTATGCTAACTTTTCAACATCTTTATCAACTTTAGAAATATATATTTAATATCGATGAGGAAAACTGCCATAGAGTTGTTTCTGCTTAATGTTCATTTACCTTTTTTAAAAGGCAACAATTTCGCCATAACTATATCTACAAACCCCAAAATCAGAAA
>WMED01018564.1:0-12665 GCA_019650415.1 Pipa parva | reverse complement strand
CGACTTACTCTTGATATTTGGCTCGGTTGGCTAATAAGTTTGCCCACCACTGGCCTAGTTATATTGTTTGTAATGTTGTTCAAAGCATGTGGATACAAAAAAAAGTTAAGAGCTGCACACACAATAAATTGGTATTTAACCAAACTTTTACTGACTGACCATGCGCCCATTGTATAGAGTTGCCTGCAGCCCACTGGTTACATTGCTTATTTGTCAAAGTACAGTGTCCATCAGCACATTAGTAGTAATGAACATTGTACTTAGCTCTTTTACAGTTAAGTTCACAGTAGCCAACACATTACATTGCACATTAGGGCCCTTATTCACCAATGTGCAAAGTGAACCGCGATGTGTTCGATTCACTTCGCACATTGTATTATGCGCATGCTGATGTCCTGTGCGCGGACACCAGCATGCGCATTAAAGGGATTCCCCTCCCGGCGAGGAGACTCGAGTGCTCTCGCCGGGAGGGGAATCCCTTTAATGCGCATGCTGATGTCCGCGCACAGGACATCAGTATGCGCATAACACAATGTGCGAAGTGAGTCGAACACATCGCGGCTCACTTCGCACATTGATGAATAAGGGCCTCGGTGAGATGTTTTGTTCAGCACCCAGATAAAACATCGCTGTCTGTGCTCACTAGTAGCCCTTTATTAATACACTGCACAGCAGGGATGTTTCATGGTAACATTGCTTTGTAAACCAATTACATTGCATTGTGTTCATTAATAGTTTTACCATGCCTAGCAGTCAGTCAGAAGTGCTCCATGAACTTCAGTTTGATCTTTGGAAATACCCTCTCATGTTTTAGACCTAGAACCTTGAGCAAAAGTCTCTCGATAGTCCACTGCTTACAGATACAGTTTAATATCTTATACATCTGTAAAAAAAATCACTCTTTTTTTTTTTCAATAAAAGATCTGCAGCATAAATAAAAATACTATGCAAAAGTAATTATGCCTGTCCTTGAACAAATCATTTATCCCTATCAATGTGCTGATAAGCTCAGTAGCTTGAAACTGATTAAAAGAATGTATTTATTTATAACCCTATAGCCTGCAGCAGGGTATACATCTTCGATTGTAATAACATGTACAGTATTTTAGTCATAATGATAAGGATTTTTTGTAAAGAAAAATGAAGTAAAAGATCTCCTACATAAACACAAAAAAGCTTTCTACTGTTATCATTCTCAATTCTCTAGGGGTGAGTTGGGGGAAGAGCAGGACAAAACAGCCTTTTAAAACTGCAGGTGGCAGCAGCATCTTCTGTGCTGTCAGTTTATAGTCTTAAAAAGAATGCTTTTGTATACATTACTCTAACTTAGAATTACCCTAATTTATGCAGACCTAGGGGGGAATTCACGATTGTGCGAAGTGAGCTCCGAAGCCTTCGGCTCACTTCGCATTGACTGATATGCGCTCGCTGATGTCCTGCATGTGGACATCAGCGAGCGCATTAAAGGGATTCCAGTCTCGGCAAGGCAACTCTTTTGGTCTCGCTGAGACTGGAATCCCTTTAATGGGCTTGCTGATGTCCGTGTGCAGGACATCAGTGAGCGCATATCAGTCTGTGCGAAGTGAGCCGAAGGCTTCAGAGCTCACTTCGCACAATCGTGGTCTCTCTCCCCCCCAACCCCAACATTTGGGTGTGGGTGGAACCCATCTACTTAGAAAATAGTGGCAGTTAAATCAAGTGTTACACTGACTGTTTTTCAGCTGTACTGTTCTTAATTAGATTCATTATTGTCTATGGATCAAAACAAAATAGCTTTAAATGTAAAAAATAAAACGGGAAAGACTGGTTGCTTCAGTCTACTGACCTGCACTGAAGCAACCAGTCTTTCCCGTTTCATTTTTAGATTTATGGCTATGTGACAGATAGGACATGTGGGAACAATTGCTTCCTGAAAGCACAAGTATAGAGTGTTAGATGCGTTTCATTAATTTTGGTTAAAACAAAACAGCCTGTTTGGATTATCCCGCAGGAAACAATGGATACCATTTTTCCAACTCAGCTATAAAACAGCCAGTGTGACACAGGCCTAAGAATCATAAGGTAATCTTAGATTTCTGCATTACTTGTGCATTGCAAAGTTGCCTTTGGATATTCACTTTGCCAGAAGGTATGTTTTCAGTAGATTATGGATTATAGGGGAAGCTTGTCTTTTAAGACAAAAATAAAAACTTTGAGGACAGTTCCTCTTTAAAAAAGCAAAACACATTTACAGTAGAGAATCAATACTCACTGAACTTTGTCCAAAACAAACAAAATGTTAGTGAACAGGAATGTATAAATATAGCTAAAAAAGGCACAGTTAGAAATTTTACCACCATGGCCTAATCTCTGAAAGAATTTTCCATTTACTTACATGTTTACCACTAAGAACTCCAGCAGACTGTATTTCACATGGAATACAGGGGCCAACATTAGTGTTTGTATCATTGCACTTATTCCAGTTGTAAAAGTACAGTTAATGGGTAACTAATGGAACAGTGAAAAAAAAAATATAAGCAGATTTCTGGCAAGGAAATAATCTGATTGTGCCTTTAGTACTCCTTTAAGACGATTTGCAATTGGTCTTATTTTTTTCTTGTTTAAAGTTAAATTTTTTTTTAGATTATTTCACTTTTTATTTATACCTTTTCCTTGTTCTTGTTTACAAGTAATGGCCTTCATGTCACTAGGGTCTGTTAACCTGAATACACTGAAAAAAGATTAATGGAACTACAGAAAATGAAGTTAAACAAAGGTAAAATAATTTCTTAGAATTCTGCCATCCACGGCTTTCTAAAAATTAATTACAAGGTGAACCACCTCTTTAAGGTTCACCTGATCATGAATAAAAATATTACTCTATCGCATTTACAAGGACAGACTAGCATTTTGTTTTTAGTCTTTGTTTTTGTGGTAGGTTAGGTTTTTTCCATGATGCAACAAAAAGCGTTCTAGCTGCTGTGAGGATGTGTGATTCCAGTCTATGTTCGGATTTAGGGGGTTATTCACTAAAGTCCGAATTGTTGAGTATACACGTGAATTCGCCAGATAAAGACAGTCTCAATAGGCTGTTATTGTCGCAGTCGCATCTTTATAATGAGAATATTGTTACAGTAGCAACTTTATTATGGGAAAATTGTCACAATCTTACCTTTAAGATTGTTGTGAGTTTATGAGGAAATTGTAGCGGATTTGCTTTGGGAATCCGCTGTTTGAGAATTCGACAGTCGAATTCGTACCTTAGTGAACAACCCCCTTAAAGCTTAGTGCTGTTATTTGTGTACCCAGTAGGAATGTCTGTGGATTTATGATTATTTGTATCTTAAATATTTTGGTCAGGATTCCGGCTATCATTGTCCAGTATTGTTGGGCTATCTCGCAGGTCCACCAGACATGAAAAAATATGCCGCTTTGATTGCAATCTCTGAAGCAATGTGATAGATTCTCATCTTTCCATTTTGCCAATCTTTTAGGAGTGTAATACCAGCGGTATAGGATTTTGTATGCCCTTTCTCTTGTGACTGCACAAATTGATGATTTGTGTGCTTCTTCCCATATCTTGTGCCATGTTTCCTCTGAGAGTTCTATATTTAGGTCTGCCTGCCATTTCAGCATGTAGGTTTCTGGAATCTCTGTATTTTCTTGGAAAGCATTCAAATAGATTATGGAAATTATATGTGCTGTGGAGGTTGTATTAAAGCAGAGTTTTTCAAAGTATGTTTGCTTGGGGGAGGTAGTTTTTTTTATATACTTTTAGACAGTAGTCTCTAATTTGTAAATATTGGTGAAAGTTTTGTTTAGTCAGTTCATATTTCTCCTGAAGTTCAGAGAATGTAGTTATTGTGTTGTCTTTGTAGAGTTGATGTATAGAGGTTAGTCCTTTGTTAATCCACTTTGAAAAAATTTTTTGGTCACAGCCTGGTAGAAATTTTTTATTCATAACTATAGTTTGGTATTTGGATAGTTTAGGGTTGAGGTTTAGGGGGGAATTCGCCATTGAGCGATGTGAGCTCCGAGTCCTTTGGCTCACTTCGCACATGGTGTTATGCACTCGCTGATATCTTTAAAGGGATTCCAGTCTCGGCGAGACCAAAAGAGTCGCCTCGCCGAGACTAGAATCCCTTTAAAGCGCTCGCTGAAGTCCACGTGCAGGACATCAGCGAGCGCATAACACCATGTGCGAAGTGAGCCGAAGGATTCGGAGCTCACTTCGCTCAATGGTGAATTCCCCCCTTAGTTTTGTTCGCCATGTGTCCCATATATGAAGGGTTGTTTTAGTGGTTGGGTATAGATCTTGATTTGGTACTCTGTCTTTTGGTGGGATCCAATATAGTTGTGAGATTTTTAGGGATTCACATGCGTGTTTTCTATTGAGATCCAGGGCATTATTGGTGTGCGATGTGTTCTAATTATCGTGCTGAATATAGAGTCTATGTAATATTTGTATATATCTGGGATTCCCAGTCCTCCTAGTGTTCTGGGCTTAAGCATAATTGCAGCTTTGCAGCCTAACATTTTGGATCACTCATGAATTATTATCATTGGTAAAAGAATAGTGTTCCCCTTTTTTTTTTTTTTTAAGCAACCTCATTAGTTGTAATTACATCAGCATGCAGTTACTCTGTTGTAAATTCATTAAAGAAGAACTATAATCAGATTACATCTTTACATATGCAGTACTATACCTTATTGAGAAGAAATTCTCCCCGGTAGATGTTTCATGTGAAGCAGGGTAATTTATTAGGCAGGATTTCAAAACTCCCACAGCAGGAAATGTGTGATAGAATTGCTAAACACAAGAAGACTGCCCGACTGATATTGGTTAAGCAGTATGCTGACCTTTTGACCCCATCAGTTATGCTTTGTTTACATTCCCCGAATGCAGATTACAGAGACTTGGGCTCGGGAAAACTAACTTGTGCCCAGGCATTAAGTAGTAAGCAAGGCAAAAATGTCCAGGGGAGGGTAACTTTTCATGGAAAACTGGCCGGTATAAGTCACACACATTTCCTAGTGTGGGAGTTTTCTAGTGCTGTTTCGTCTGAAGCAGGATGATTTATTGCACATCTGCTGGGGAGAAACGATTCTTACTAATGTATTGCACTGCGTATATAAAGACGTAATCTGAATATACTTCCCCTTTAACTGAATGTTGCTTTCTGGAGCACAATGTTGCTCTATAGTCCCATTATCAAAACAGTGTTTCTAAAAGGAAGTGTTGCACTAGCCAACAGTAAGTAAAGGTTTCTCAAAAGACATTACCATTTCACAAAAATAAAAATCTACATTGATCTGAGCCACAAATAAATCCCATATTTTTACAACATAATTCCTATAAGACATTTGTTCGCAGCTCACCACTGCTTTATACAATACTTTTAAATGGATTTTATTCACAAAAAAAAGCAACAAAAAAAAAAGCATTTAGATCAATACAGTATTCTAATTGCAAAGCTGGAAATACAAAGTGCAACATGCAAAGCTGGAAAAATAGTACCTATCCTTTCCTGTGGGAACATCAGCAAAGGCTATTTGTTTTACACCACAGCCAAAGATAAGCCTAAACAGATCAGCTACAAAGCAGTCAATGAGGCCCTGGCCTTTATCACAACTGTTGTCAGTACTGTAAGAGACACAGTACAAGCGACATCAACGTGACATGAAGGTGCTGCAGCCCCCACAATCACTTACACATTCCAGAAAAATGAATGACTTTCTCTTGGACTCCAGGATAACAAGCCCCACCCCTAGATACCTGGTGGCACGTGACATAGCGGGAACAGCCCTCTCTCACTTCCGGGTCTGGTAGTGACGGGGCAGTGAGCTGACGTCATCAGTGTCAGCCCTGTCAGATTCCTGTGTTCCTCCGCGTAAAGGAAAGAGTTCCGGCCTTGTGTGACCTGTCGTGTCCTGAAGCCCGTGGCTACTGACGCTATTCCTTTGAACAGGTGTGGCACCTGCGCCTAGCCCTAGAGTGCTTGTCACTGGTCTTCCTATCGAAGGCCCTTACGGAATCCATCCGCACAGCCGCGGTGCTGCGGCCCAGCAGCCGCCATTTTGGTTTGTACCGGAGCCGTGGAGAGAGCAGCAGTACCGGGCGGTGAGAGGAAATATTGCAGGACAATTAAAGTGACTTGCGGGGAGGCTAGTGACATAGAGGGAGGGATGACAGGGGAGGCAGGAATGCTGGCAGTCTGTTTTGGAAGGGGTGACGCTGTGATTTTGATGTGAGGGGCGTAAAGGAGACCTTTATAGGACCATGGCCAGTGCCTTGATGACAGGACACTAACATGGGCTGGAGGCTCAGAAATAGTAGTTATTAATGCTTCATTAAGGGTTGAGACAGCCTTTAAGGCATATATGGTGGGCATGTGGGGGCAATTCAGAATTCAAGCTTTGGTATGTTAGTGACAGGTGTGTTGGCAATGGCAGAGCTCTAGAAATATATTTGTTAGTGTCATATAAGAAATTTGTGGTTTGTCTGGGGACGTGATGTAGTGGCTTGTTCTAAAGGGATCAGTGGGTTTGTATTGAAAGGCTTGTTAATAATAAAGAGTATGTCCATACACAAACAATGGAAAGTAAACATGTAAATGTGTTTTTTATAGGAGTGTGGTTAATGCAGTATATAGGTGTGCAGAGGAAAAAAATCTCTACACACCTTTCTCTTTTGCTACGAAACAATATGTCAATGAATATGAACATAGAAGTGATAAAATTTACTTTTCCTTTTGGGAGCTGAAACAGACTGTATTACAGCAGGTGCATGTCTTCTTAAATAAAGTAATGTTAATGCTATTACGTGCCCTTTTGGATACAATCAACCAGTGTTTAAAGAACTGTTTCTTGATTTGTAAAATAGTAGTTATACAGCAGAGCCACCAGCTGCAATGATGTTTGCAAAGCATTTATTTTATAAAGTTAAAGTGTTTTTTGTTTTTTTTGTTTTTTTATCATGGTCCAATAATTTGCTAGTAAGCATCTCTGTAGTTGCTTGTTTTATCACTTTATTGTTGGAAATGTTCAGATTAAGAGAGTCATCTAAACATAGAATTTAGTGATAAAAACTTGATTCCTTTTGTATGCACAGTGAAATGATTATTATTGTATACATCCTAAAAAAGACATCGTATCTATACCAGTCAAATCTGAATTCTGTGTCCGTATTTGTTCCTACCACATATACTGCATGGTGTGTTTGTGTGTGTGTGTGTGTGTGTGTGTGTGTGTGTATATATATATATATATATATATATATATTCATATGCCTCTATATAACCAAGTGCTTCCTTATGTTACCTTTTATGTTTCCTTCCCTTTAAATTATAATTGTGCCTTCATAGCTCTAGCTCTCAAATGCTTCTCCACATCTATTAATACCATAGTTTTATATTGAGTGTTTCTGCAATATTGCCTGCTTTTTATGACTACATGCTGACATTTTGAAGCCTTTCTTGATTTGTATTGCAGTTAAGACCAAGAACCAATTTCCCAGTTTCTCCTTTTATTAACATCCATCTGTAGATATGGCCTCCATGGCAGAATGTATTTTACTGTGACTTTTTTTTTTAATGCACCAGAGAGACATTTATAGTGTAGCTAACCATGTTTTTTGTTAGCTGTTATGTTTTGTGCTTGTTACATCCATTTCTCTAAGGTCTAGGTACTTGTTTGGCTTTTGTCACAAAAGGAAACCAACAGTATTAGATCCATTTCTCTCGTTCTTAGAGATTCAGAGTAGCTACAGATGATTAGAGCGGTTCATGAACAGTCAAATTGGCTGGAGAGAATATTTTTTGAATAAGAAAAATCAATGAAACAATTACCAACTAACAATTAAAAAAAAAAAAAAAAATCAAGCCAGGTGTCCCATTCATGACCAGGCCTTGTTCGCAGTGCACACATACAGTCAGCTTTTTTCAGTCATATTGGCCAACAAGAACCAAAAGTACTATTTGTAAACTAAGCTGGCATATTATACTCCTGTAAATAGAAATGGTTTCACCCTTCCTAAGTGATTTAGGTCCTACCAGAGTCTCCCGTGAGATATTAAATATTTGGTCAACTTTACTGAAAAAGGTAGCATTGTGCAGTGCTGTGGCTCAGTGAGTTCTGGGTTCAATTACACTCTGTACTTCATCTGCATGTAGTTTGTAAGTTACCCCGTATTTGCCTGGGTTTCCTCCAAAAATCCAAAAACATACTGCACATGTTAATTGTCTGTGTGTGACTGAATAGGGAAATTGGATTGTAAGCTCCATCAGGCAGGGACTGAAGTGAATGATAAATCTCTTTAAAGAGCTGAATAATATTTCAATGATATATAAATGAGTAAACACATATACATTTTGAGATGCTTCAGAATAATAAAGTCCACAGAACTAGAAATTATTATAGCACACCTACATAAAATAGTAAAAATTTACATAGCAGATTCTGTTGGTCCCCCTTGACATCTAAATAAATGGATTAAATCCAATGGTTTAGCAGTGTGCAGTCCTATTTTGTTCTTAAAATTGATTTTTATTTAATTGTGGTGTGTGCCCTGCCACCCAGGGATTCCAGCACCTGCAATTTATTTAACATTGTAAAGAAAAAGGTGGAGGGTGCAGCAAGAAATGCATCTTCTTTGTTGAAATATACCAACAGTGGCACCATATAGGGGTGTGCGAGATATATAGTCTAAGATAATATTGTAATCGGCGCGTTATCTATATGCAAGCTGTCATTATCGAACGGCTCCATGCCTTTAGAATAGGCTGCTGCAGAGACTTCCAGGAGGCGGGCTATCAGAGTGGCCGCACTTTTAACGAGCTCTGTAAAAAAGCTGAGACCCAACTATACACATACATAAATAGAGGCCGTCACGTGTCAGGCCTAACAGCCACCGACACACACAGCACCAAGCAAAAACGCCAAAACCAGACAAACCAAGGATTAACCCAAACACAGCTATTACAGTTTTTTTCACTAAATTGAAATATAAGATTTAACACATTTTTAAATAATGCAAAATATTGTTTATTATCGTTATTCATGAAATTACAGAAAATATCGAGATATCATTTTTCAGCAATATCGCACACCACTAGCACCATATAATCTATACATTTGCATTACCAAACTATTTGGAGTTTATAAAACAGATAATTTGCACAGCTGGGAAAAATTTTAAATTGTCCTCTGTCTTTTGTATTTAGATGTTTTGGTAAAAATGCCACTTCTTCAAAATGCTCTTGTAATTAGTTTGTATTTACTGTGTAAGAATTCTGGAATGTTGCTTGAAAAGAGACTAGTGCTGGGTATAGTCTGACTTGAGAACTTGTGAAATGGTGTTCTGCTGTTGAAAAAGTTAGTGTTTCATTAGAAGCTGCATTAGTAGTTCAGGCTGCTTTCATGATAAGGTTACAAAGTCACATTCCAGGCACAGCTCCATGGAGAGGAGGAACGCAGGTTTTAGTTAATGTTAAAAAGGATACTTATGCCAGAATGCTTAATGAAGTATTATGCATCGTTTGTTTTCTACTGTTTAGTTACTTTTTTTATTTAGCACTCTTTGGTAATGTTATGAATGGGGAAAAGAGAATAGTGCAAATTAACCTTTTACCAAGTAGTTTCAAGGTTTTATTTAAATTGTATTTATTCTGTTTTGGAGAAGGTTAAGGTTGGTGAGAGACTGAGGTACATAATATGTCAATGCCTGAAAAGATTATATCCCGTTTGAGAGATCTGGTACATGTTCTACTCATTCAAAGTGGGTTTACTGATGTGATTTATTTGATACCTTGGTATTTGCCAGTTTATTCCTTTTACATTCATAAGTGGTTATCTCTGGGTGTTGATATAAATTACTGGAAACATGGAACTTTGTATGATTGCTTTGGTATACTATATTACTCAGCTGGTAAACCTATTCCTCTAAACTTTTCAGTTGCTGGGCCTATGGGCCTATTTGTACATTTTGAGGTTCCTCTAACTTGTTAATGTCCATAAAAACCATTTCAACACAAAAAAAATGAATGTCTCAAATAATAATAAACATTTGAATACATATAATAAACACTTCAGATATATATATAAACTCGCCGTATTTTGTCTCGCATACAATGTAATTTAGCATTTTCCTTGCATTTATTTTGCCTGATGAAGAGGCCTTAGGAGCCTCGAAAGCTTGCATTTACCATCTATTCCGTTACCTAATAAAAGGTATCACCTATACTCTCTTGTCTTTGCTTAAATCTATGACTAACATGATGCTACACTCTACTGCATTGCATTTATGAAACATTGGTCTAGCTTTTATAATTCTTATATATGATCCCATTCAATTTTAAATCCATGTCAACTGATAAAATGTTGTTTCAAAAACTCACTATGTAAAACTTAGAAAAAACACTTGGGTGCACCAACCTATACAATTTAAAAAAAAAAAATATATATATATATATATATATAATGTCTTTTTAATGCATAAAAATGATCACCTATGTACATGTATATGTACCTTTTAAAATGTTATCGCTGTGGTACCTTACCTTTATCCTAGCATTACATGAAATGTTTATTGTACCTCAAAACATGATAATGCTGTTTTTGTGGATATCCACAAAACATACACTGTAGCTAAGGCCCTGGGACCATCTTGGGCACCTAAGTGTATAAATATTTCATAATACAGTGATGCCCAACCATTTTCGGCCTGAGGGCCATATAAATTTGCGACACGTGTGTCGCAGGCTGCTTCAAAGTCGCAACAAATTTTAAAGTTACAACTGCGACAATTTTACATAGTAAAAGTCTTGACTACGACAATATTCTCATTATCTATTCTCAAATAAAGTCTCCCCTGTACCTGTGTGCCGGCTTGTTGTGAGAGGATCGCGAGGGACCACTTGCATCTCTGCCCCCTTGTCTTTGGTGCGGAGCAAAATAATTACCTAAATAAAATCACATATCCCAGGAGCTCCGACGGCAGGGGACTTCCGGGAGGCAGGCAGATAGCTGCATTATACTCAGCTCTGCACCAAAGACAAGCAGAACCAATGTATGCTGGATACCTATGCTTCGCGGGCCGTAGGATGTGCACTACTGACATAGTAGAACACTTGAAAAAAGTCTTTTTCTGATGCATCCAAGGTTGAGACTTGTGGAAGAAACAAAATTGTCTTTTTAAAGGGTCAAAAGAGAGTATGATACCATTGTATATTAAAACAATCAAATCTGGCAGCAGGAATATTCCAAGTCTGGAGTTAAGATACCTGCACTAAACAAACTGTAGCCTGATCAGGGAAAATTACCACTCCATTCCTCACATACCTTCTGGACTTTGTGGTTTAGATTCTTGTATAAGGTTTATGCTACAACAGGATAATGACTGAAAACACATTTCAAATCTTTGCATAGTTTTACTTGAAGACGAAGAGCAAGTGTAGATGGTCATAGACTTCTTCATGAACACCTGATCTAAACTTCATCAGACATTTGTGGGAGTACTTGAAGAGTGAGAAAGGCATGCATACATTCATTAAAATTACTAAAAGTTCTTAGGAACACTGTCAAATTATGCTAGGATAACTACAGATGATTTAAGTTTTTGCTGAAACTTTAAAGTCCACAGGAGCTCAAGTGGATACTGGCAGCGTGGTCACAGAATAATGTATTAACTGAACTAAAGGGAGTATTTAGCAGCCATAATGATAATAGCTACACGATTTAGCTCTTTTGTAGTTCCTGTTTTCCATTTTATTTTAAAATATCTTTTACGGGACTTATCTTGAGTATTATTTATAATTATAGTGCAGTAATCCTTATTGCAGTTAAATGTCCTAACCTTATAATCTTGGAAAATTAGTAAAAATTTTGATCACTGATATATTTTTACGTATAATTATATTATTGTGTGTTTTTATGTTATGACAGATAATGTAGTACTAAAAATAAGTCATTTCAGGACTTTTTTTTTGTTGTTGTTAATTTACTGTAATTTGCATGCAGTACAGTTAGGATGGACACTTGCTAATTTTATTTCTTAATTAAAAAAAAAAAATATATATATATAGAGAGAGAGAGATATCAGTGCTGTGTTCCAGCATTTGGATACATCCTTCCTTCTCAGACTGTTGGGAAATATTACTTTTTCCTATACGTGTACAACTGTTTTACTGATTAAGTAATAGGAGCCTGCTATTTAGGTAAAAAAGTAAAAGTTACTACATTTAAATATATAGTTTGTTTACATTTAAATGTTTCTGTTTGGTTAACCTTTCAACCTAGCATTGATTTTAAATGAACAGTTAAGTGACCAAACGTTTTGCCTGTCTTTGTCACTGTAAAAACATGCTTTTTGCAGTATAATTTACTTATTTCTGTCAGAGTTTACTGCCAATTCGTTCTCGTTCTTTCTCTCTCTCTCATCTACTTCCTCTTCTGCATCTCAGTTTGGAAACTAAAAGTGGACCTGTCACCTTAAAGCTAATACTAATTTAGGTTCTACTAATGAAATAAATGTTTATGTATATATGTATTAAAAGAAATGTACCATTATAAAGCGTTTCTCTGTCATTTTCCCTGTCAGCCGGACTTTTCTTTTTGTGTTGGGTTGGGCAGGGCTAAATGATTGACATTGTAGCTCCTGCAATCAAATCCCTGCTAGATCATGATTTAAT
>WMED01018563.1:284-12666 GCA_019650415.1 Pipa parva | reverse complement strand
ATATTCACTTATATACAGTTAGTGGGACATCGTGAGGATGAACTAGGGACAGGGAGACATTGAAAAGGGATGTAATATTCACTGCTGCATTCGTAGCATTCCACTTGTTCGACAAATCTATCCACAGCTTTCTAAATAAGAATTGAATTTGCGACTATTTTGGTGATGTGACTTGAACTGAAGTGAAGTGAATTTGACAGGTGAATTCATCCTTTAGTCAATAAGGCTTAGTGTGAAACTGTCCTTATTCTGAAAAAGTGATTAACTTTTTGTGATCAGATAAGGGACAATGTGCCTCTTTCTGTTCCAGCACAGACCATTCCTGTAACAGAAATCTATATAATAGGAGCCCCTCAGCTTTCCTCAGGCTACAAAACCATAAACAAACCCATTGGTTTGATCAGTGCAGTCTGGTGAGCTTGTTAGGACAATGTATGAGAAAATAGTACATTTACTGTAAATGACTATTTTATAAAAACTGCACTAAAGCGTTGTTTATGGAGGTGCCAAAAATGTCATTTTTATTATTATTTAAAATAGAAGATTTGGGGATTGCATCTCATTAGGCTAAGTAATAGTACAGATCAGAACCTGCATTTAAGGTTAATATATTTATGTATTGGTCTGTTACTGTATATGCCAATATATTTTCAATATGTTCTGCTTCATTATATTGTGGATCAATACATTCAACTTAAAATATATCAGAATCTTGATAAAAGGTCACCCCAACATTTCTACTCTTGTCAAATGTCCACTAGTCTATATCTACCCCAGTCCATTTCTACCTTATCTTCTCTGCCACAAAAACTACCACCTTCTTTCACTATCCCTTCCACGTATTGTCATGACGATGGGGCGAATTGTAGCAAAGTGCTTTCTGATCCCAGTCAAGTGAACAATAGCAGTGGGGTATAGTAGTGAATTCATCATGCATAGCTGCTTTGTAGCAAAATGATGTCATCTTAACACAGATCTGTTTAAAGGAGACAATACCACCATAACTGTTTTTTTTTTTTCTAAAATTAATAAAAAATAAACATACTGATAATTATGCATGAATTATCACGAGAAGGGCAATGCTACCATTTTGTTGCAGTTTGATGACCAGTATTGTCACCGGAGAATAGTCACAGAAATTACAATTGTTTTATTACTTTCAATGAGCAGACAATTCCTAGTTCATGATGGTAATTGGTCACCATGTTTTCTTTCTCTGTTTTAAGCACTTTATTTTGTCATTTTTAATTGGTCAAATCCACATATTCAGGGCCAGTATGTCTTGGGAAAATTGATACTCTGACACATGATAAATACCAGAAGTGATGTCACACTTGCTGCAAATAGAAGTGAAGTGGCGAGTAAATATGCGGTTGGGATAATGTTGAGAGCGGTGAGAGAGTTTACCACATTGCAGACAATAATGAGATCAGGTGAACATGTAAAGTTACAAAAAATGCAAATTGTCACAAATTCACACATTTCCATGACAATTTTCACTTCCATAAATATGGCATCAAATGTTCTATTGTCAAATATTCCTTTTTTTTGCTGCTGACATCACTGCATGATTTTATTTCTAATGAAAGTTTTGCAGTTTTCATTAAATTCTCATCGACATGTATCATATTCTACTTTTGTCAAGCACTACGCTGATAGGCTCACAAAACTAGAAAATGATACAAAGTTTACTTTATGGCAGCGTATCTTCAACTAGGCTATGTGGCTATCGCATTCCGTCATGAAGACAGCCTGTATCAGAGATCCAGTATCCTGCATCAGGGATTCCAGTCTTGGCGAGAACAAAAGAGTTGCCTCGCCGAGACTGGAATCCCTTTAAAGCGCTCGCTGATGTCCGCGTGCAGGGCATCAGTGAGCGCATATCAGTCTGTGCGAAGTGAACCGAAGGCTTCGGAGCTCACTTTGCACAATCCTGAATTCCCCCCAAAGTGACCTGGCTTGTTGTGTTTGTAAACAAGAATTTGTGTTATGCTAGTAAGCAGTGTTTTGATGTAAAACTGCTTCTGAGCATGCTCACCTCAGTGAGTTAGAACAAGGGGAAGATGATTGCAGAGCTTCACACAGCAGGAGGCAGCACTAGAGAGTAAAACCTTGATTGGTAAATATCTCGCACCCCCTGCTTTGAAAATCACCCCTTGTCCAAACAAGCTTTACTTCTAATTTAAGGGAAAATTAGAATATGTTTTAAAAATGACCAGTCACTTACCCTTTAATTAAAATACACTTCATTTAATATAGATATTTGTTGCCCAATGTACTGTGCATTGATGCAGAATATCTGGGCTCTTTATAAATAATCTGT
This sequence comes from Pipa parva, assembly GCA_019650415.1. Lineage (NCBI taxonomy): Eukaryota > Metazoa > Chordata > Amphibia > Anura > Pipidae > Pipa > Pipa parva. Next base: position 10,343 of record WMED01018563.1, on the reverse strand, counting down.
GATCTAAATAAATCATTTTTTAAAGTCTATAATGACAAGAAGTCCTATTTATTTATTATAGAAACCATTAAAAACAATCTAATAAACTCCTGTTAATGTGGACCACCAGCAACAGTTCTCCATAGAAACAAACATCAGAGAAAATTACTTAGCCTTTTCTGGAAGCACATAAAGTATGGACATTATAAATAATATAGCCGAGTACAACATAGTCTTCATCTTGATGATTTCCATGTCAGAATTAATTTGAAGGGCCAAATAAACAGAATTATTTCATAGTAATAACGCATTCCTATAGAACAGCATCAAATATTCATTCTGAGAGCATTCTAATGCTCTGTTTTAACTTTAGAATGTTCTGATTGGTTAAAGGTTGAACTAGCCCCACCTTCAGACATGCAATAGACAAGAAATAATTTTGACAGATAAATAAACCAAAGTAAAAATGCTATCTGGTTTCCATTTTTGTTTATTTGAATAGCAATCCATTTTCAAAATAATCAATATATTATATGTACCGTGGGCCCCTACTAATTTAGGTCATTATGTTGGTTTTACAATAGTTCACCCTTTTCACTCAATATAATATGTATGTGGTTAAAGAAAAAAATATAGGTTTAAGAGATACTCATATTCCCTTTGAATGAGCAGTACTAATATCCTCCAGTATTATCTTATAGTCCTACCTAAGAAAGACAGACTATGAGTAAGCTCCCTTCCCCCCTCGATACACACCATTCTATTGCCTGTAAGCTTAGCTACAAACATATTGATATTCTTTTGCAGGTCACAGGATGTTTATAGTAAATAATCCACATTCCAAATGATATCAACAAAATCTATATTTTAGATTGACTTGAGCTGGTCAGTAATCCCCCAACACACACACACAGACACACACACACACACACACACACACAAATGAATAAAGTTATCCGCTTAATTTTAAAATAAAAAAAAAATAAGGGTCAGAAAGGAATAGAATCACAAGAGGGAGTCATCTGGCAGGGAAAGAGTTACAAACATGCAACCTTATATTAATTTCTAAATAGCCAATTGCCTAGATGCATAAAGCAGGTGGGAGTTAAAATGATGCAAAGGTTCTTCTGGCAAATAGTACATTGATTTCAGGGAATGTTCACAGTCTACCAGACAGCTCTATTGCAGACTTGATTTAATAGCTCTCTATAGGTTGTCTGCAGTGTTGATTCTTTCCAAAAGCCAGGTGATCTGGCATTGTTCTAAAACTGAAAACATACTGTATATCCCAAGCCAATGTGGACAAAATATATGATTTTCTGTACAGTAAAAACCTTTGATTGTGTGACCTGCCTAATTGCCTTCAAAATTCAGCATTGGTGCTTTGTCAAGAATATTCAAAGACATGTTAACATATAGACAGTGCAATTAAATGTTCTACCACACAATGGGTAAGAAAGAGTGTGTGTGCTAGAGAGCAGGAGACAGGGAGATGCTTAAAGAATATCAGGTGGCGATTACTTCAAGAAGAACATCAAGGAAGTAATCTAAACTAACCCTGGCAATAACAGCAGACTTATCTTTCACTCTTGGTAAATTGGCAATAAGCAGAATACAGTGGTCTGTCAATGTGTGCAGGCTGTATGAACAAGAGAGAAGCTAGACTCAATGCAGTAATCAGAAGTCTGTGCAGAATTCTAATGGCTTGATGCCGCAATCTAAAGGATCAGCAACTACTGGGATTTACAAAGTTTTAGCTTCTCATTAGGGTATGTCGAATACTCAGTGTCAGAAGCAAATCACTTGACTTCTCTTTATAGTTTAAACATGATTGGTAGATATGGACTTGTTCATTGACACTGTAGACAACAAATAATGAGAAGTAGGTCTCTGATACCCACTATTGTGATAATTAACCTATTACAACTTAGTAAAAGAGGCGATTATTTCATAGGCTGCTTAAAGATCCTATCATGAGAAAAAATGCTGTTAAGTTCTAAAATGGAATTCTAGGTTTCTTTGTTCTATTTCTTTGTTATAAAGGCATGCTTTTTTATCTCAGTACTCCTCTATACTGTACCAGTGTGTCCAGCCACCTCTGCAGACTACTACAGACATGAAGTTAAACTCTGTACCATGTTAAATCCTTAAGGGATTTATTATCTCCCTGGAAAGTAAATAAAGGCTGGGAGATGCTATATAATATGCTCCTTGGTATGCAAAGTTTACCTTTTGTATTAAAATGAATATTAAAATAAACTTTATCATGTGTTACTCTGAGATTACATATATTTTGGAAATGACAAAAATAAAAAAAAAAAACCTTCTGTGAAAAAAAGCATCTTAATATCTTCACAGCATAAAATATACAACCAGCAATCAGCATAGAAATGAACAAAGAAAATAATGTTACAGAGTTTATGTTAGGCTGCTGCATTGGACACTGGAAAAAAAGACTAATCATGCTTTTGGAAACGCTATCTGTTTACATAGGACTTCTTGAAGAAACAATTCAGCTCAAAAAAGTTTCCCACTAATATTTAACAATATCCCTCAAGCTGTGTGTCTACGAGTGGAAAAAGTTAGACATACATCATTATTTCTGTAGTGGTAGACTTCGAAAAATGAGGTCAGACAAAAAAAAAACTAAAGAACTGATTGTAAAAAGAAACATATAGACAGGGTATCTACTCTGTTAAAAAGCTATAAAACTGCAGTTTTCTACAAACTTGTTAAGAAAGGATAAAATAGATAACATGAATGATTACATTTTTTTTTTGTTTACTAGACACAATTAGACTATTCAGGCAAAAATGTTCATCTTTTGATGCTAGACAATACATGCATGACAAGTTTGCAGTACTGGCAAGAATAAAAATACCTCCAGTTCCATTGTCTAGACTGCAGACGGAAACAGCTATGTATAGCTAATTTTATCATTCAGTAACTCACGCGACTACATTGGTAGGATAACATTCATTTCCATTATATTTTTTTCTTTTGCTTTCAGCTTGAAAAAGCATCTTAACATTGGTTCCTTCTAAGAGGAAAGTAATGATTATTTTAGCAGTTGCAGAATAATATTTATCTGAAATGCCAACGACAAACCTTTTAAAAGCCATTAGAAAATATTTATGTTTTTACCTGAGTGGAGCACACAAAGAAACAAAAATTCACAAAGCTTCTCTTGGAGAATTATATAGGTGACAGAGTCCAATTTTGACACTTCAAGCTAGGCCAGGAAATGATCAGCAATCATTTTAGCAGAAGACAACCCTGGCTCCCATCTTAAGAAATGCACTAGGAAAATTGACAAACCTGCTCCATGACAACTAAACTCTTCTAATGCTTTTGAACGCCCACCATTTTTCTTCATTCATCCAATCAACTTTTCACTGTGCATCTTCTCTTTCTCTCTCTATGTCTTCGGCTTATGCACAGAAGAAACAAGATCGCTTCTCATCTGTATGCTAATTATTTTGCCACATGGACAATGGAGATGATGATTTTTTTTGCAGAGAAGAATGCAATAGACCAGAAGTCAAAGATAGAAATTAATAAGTTGACACTACTAAATGCTCAGAGTAAATGGACATATGTGCAATGCTGCTGCTGAAGTATCAGCTGTATCCTCTATTAGGAGAGCGGCAGACAGTCTGTGAGGCAGTGGACTACAGAAAGCTTAGCTGTGTTGAATGCATCAAGCACTAGCTCCCTGAGAGACTATATTACTGCTGCAGAATAGCATATTGCTGACTTACCCTGTCTCAGTCTGACATCCTTTAAGCAGAAGCAAGTACATCCATATTCCACATCCTAATGTGTTGGTAAAGCGTACTGGGAAGCTGTGTATGTCCTCAGATCTGTGTTACAGTAAACAAATGAGCTCTAACTCTCCTCTTTATTAGGCTTTTCACTACTGTCAAGGCAAGTATGGGGATGTATGCTGTTTGCTGTGCGCTTTTCTACATCATACCCACAGGCCCCTAAATCTCCAGAGCAGACTGTGCAACGTGTGCTCCACTGTATATATCGTAATAGATGGGAACTCTCAATCATAACATAATCATGACCTGAATTTGTGTACTTCCTTTTATTTAGTGCACAGGGTTCTACAGACAACATGAATGACTTCTTGTAACTAAGGCATGTATATAGCAAAGATAGATAGATAGATAGATAGATAGATAGATAGATAGATAGATAGATAGATAGAGATAGATAGATAGATAGATAGATAGATAGATAGATAGATAGATAGATAGATAGATAGATAGATACAGATAGATAGATAGTGGTTGTGCAGTATTTTATTGAAGTTTTATATGAACTGGTATAACTGTTTTATTCATAGTCATTTAAATACCCATTTAGCAGCAAGGACATAAGTAAACTATGTTTTATTTAATTTTTAATTCTCTTACTAAGCATTTCCATGTAGTAACTCATTCATAGTATATATATATATATATATATATATATATATATATATATACACACACATACAGAAATCTAATTGTTAACATGAAATATAACACCTTTTAAGATTAGTTATCAGTTATTAATATTTATATTTTTTTTAAAAATAACAAGTCAAACTTTAAAAGACAAAATGAAGCATGTGCTAACCCCTTCCTGTCACATATTAGATATGCAATAAAGTTAGGACTTATAAGGACAGAAGCTCTGTGATGTATTGCCATCATTATCTCTGCCTGCTAGCCTTTTGTGTAGAACTTACAGAGAGTACATTACAGGACCCAAATTTCTTTCTTCTCTATGACATGGATTACTCCTGAAAACTGAATGTTATTTTTTATCTAATAATACATTGAACCAAATGAAATATCTTTATCCTATTTTTTTTTTAAGTTTTTGATAAAATGTTGACATTTATTGACATGGAAATCCCACTGTGGTTTCTTTAACCGCATATATAAGGTGGAATTGCGCTCCAGTCAACTCACTGGAACATCCACAAAACAAAGTGAAGAATACATCAACACTGTAGTCATGAGGAAAAGTATTATAAATACTAACACAACCTCATAACACAATGGCCTCCTAGACTGTTAGTATTTTACAACCTATTGTTACCTTTATGAGTAAATGTTCATGGGATTCAGAATTGACTGCTACAGAGTCTGTGGAGTATTTGAATTAACAGAAAAAAGGATTCAGTATTGATGTCTGTGTCCATGTAGGACCACAAAAGAGTTTGTTTTCTTACTAAGTTCAGCTTAAGAAATTTCAGCCAAACAAGTTCATTTATTCACCCAATGTGTAAGATGTTCATTAACGTTAGCTAAAAACAAAACACGGTGACAGCTATTCTAACACCAATTCACAAAAAAAGTAGAGTGATGTTTCCTTTTAATTTGTTTCCTACAAGCATCACTATTCACCTCCTCCCCCACACACACATCTGTCCCACCACCTTAAAGAAAAACAAACTACAGCATGAGGTGTTTTTGTCCACATAAATAATATGGTAACGCCTATAACTAAATTCAACTTTATTTACAATATTAACAAAAACAAACAAGCAAGACTGACTAAAAAAATACAAGGCACTCTGTACTATCATATATAGGTATTGGATACTTTAAATGTTCAATTTGGGTTTTCTTCAACAAACAGGATTCTCAGTTCAACAAAAAACACTGTAACTTTACACTATCACATGTTTAACATACTTCTGTGTACTTTAGAACTTATGTCTGCTATGCAAATTGAGCATTGTGTGTACATGTAGGGACCCTGACATGGATGTTACTATCTGGAAAGAAGCAAAATGAGGAGGAAATAATCTTACAGCTGCCTTGCTAGTTACTTCCTACCAGTGAAAGTTACTATTCAAGGCTGTATCACCAGTGTGCATTGGACAGCTCCTGGTGCTGAAATGACTGATAATCCAGACTGAAAAAAATAGCGGCAGTACACAGAGACCTTTCAAGCTCTGTGTCTGAATAGCAATGTCTACACAGAACAATAGCAGTCCCTTGCAAATCCATTCATAATCACATTAATAAGATTAATCATGTGAAGCGTAAGCTGCCATATTGGTATGAAGGGGTGGAATGCTGGTAATTAACTTGGTGGGCAGTCATAAATTCTGTGATACTTTTATCTTTGTCATATTTTTAAGACTCTCGTGAAACCTTGTGCAATATCCCCCCCCCCCCCAAAAAAAAAAAAAACCCAACAAAATCTAGTTCGGACAGTACATTCTGAAACCTAGATTTTACTTTTTTTTTTTTTAATGAAAATGCAGGTATGAACAGTATAGGAGTTTGCACAGCAAATACAGTGAGTTGTTACATAATTCATGCTAATGCCTAAACCCTCAACTGCTTTGAATAAAACTGGTGTTAAACTGAAGGTAAACTATGGCACTATCTAGTACAACATTAACACAGTTCTGAGCTGTATCTAATCTCACACTTTGTACTTCTTACATCACAGACTACAATAATAAAGCAAAAAGATGATCAACAATATCATATTTTGTTATGAAGACCTGGTCAACCATTGACTTTTTAACTAAAGAGAAACTCAGTCTTCCAATATTGATATAAAAGATATAAGATCATTTAGGGGTTTTTTTTTTTTTTTTAAACTTATATTATCAAATCAACTCTACTTGCTGTGCAAGTCTGACACAGCCAGTTGACTTCATTCTTTGTTTTAAATATCAACTAAACTAAAGTTACCAGACTTCAATATTATTCCAACTTCAAGCAAAAAAGCTTTAGTTACACAACAGTTTTGGAAGGGAGCCAGTCTACGGTACAGGCATGCACACACAAAAAAAAATGAGACGGTGAGGGTTAAAACCTATATAGTCCAAAGGAACAGGCAACGTAAAACTACATTAAAGATACTTTGCAAGAACAGGGAGAGCACAAGCTAACAATCCTCTTAATAACGACAAATCTAGACTGATTCAGCATATCACAAGCAGAGCAAGAATACTGTACACAGCGACTTGTCATCCAGAAACACAATCTCCATAAAGAAACCCATATTCCACGACCAGAAGAATTAAAGGCACCCACCAATAGGAGGTAAAAAGCAGCTTTCAGAGGACTGCAGGGGTAAAATCTCTGTGTCTCTCCATTTCTTTCTGTATGTGTGTCTCTCTTTACTGTGCTGGAGCTTGGGGGGGCGGGGGGGGGGGAATGTCGCCCTGGTACAGATGACAAATGAAGCACGATAGGCTAGGAGGCCTAAGGGATCTGTTTTACTTCCACACACATCCTCTAATGTACGTACTCCCACTCATCCTTTCGGTAAGGATTTTTTTTTTTTTAACATTTTTTTTTTTTTTTTCACCAGCTCTAAATCCCCGGCATATGACCTTCTGTTAAATAGATAAAAAAAAAAATTGCTTATCAGTCATGCAAATGAGGCTGAATTCATTTTCCACAACAGATGGCCTCATAGATAATGATGATGGAAGAGAGAAAATTGAATGTCTCTCACAAGGTGGCCATGGCAACCAAGTGTAGAATAATATCAATAATAAGCTCGCTGCATAATAAGGTTGTCAATCCCACGAATCAAAGTCTCCTGCTAAATCAGGTATACCACCCCAACCAGTTATTTGTTAAGTCTGCTCTTAAATGGAATTTTTTTTTTTCTTGAGATATTCCTCTTTGTTAACCCTTTATATGGCAGACAGACAAGATAATGTCCAGACGATTCATATCTGTCTAGCTCAGCCAAACAGAAGCTTTAGGATTGGAGGGCTCTGCTGTGCTCGCCGAATAAAAGGTGCGACTATATCTAAAGCATGCCATATACTTTCTATTTAGTCTTTAGATAATATCCTGACTACTGCATGACCAGTGATAGATTATACTATACCACTATACATCAGGCTGACCGATTGTTTCACAGCAGACAGTATAACCTGGGGCATATACTAGACTGTAAAAATGTTGTATTGTATAACTATATATACTGCTATATATAATATATATATATATATATATATATATATATATATATATATATATAAAAGAATACATTGACCCAACTTAAAAAAATGAAAGTAACCTGTCACACCTAATATTTTAACATTGACAAAATGTAAATTAATCTTTTTGGATCTTATTGGAATCCAAAAGAACACATTACATGAATGACAGTGCAGGTTTACTTTCTTTTTAAGTGTATATTTATACACACACACCTTCCATTCTGTTAGTCTGCCCCTGTGCCTGTCTCATACAGAATTACTGCACTAAGAACCCTCATTTCCCACCTTAGTTCCCAGGGGGCTGTCCAGTAAAATGAATCAGCAAGCCTTTCTGAGCAGATCGATTCAAATGAATATGACAGGACACATGTCTGGGGTGGATCTAGAGTTCAGCCTTGCTACATGTCTGGATTGTATGCTCAGTGCTGCGTTAGCTAATAAAAGCATAAAGGTGCATTGTTACTGATCCGTATACTACAAGCATCTTTCTTTTTAGATCCTGTATGTAGTGGCTAGCAATATAAAATAACCCGGAAAGGGGCATATTTATCACGAAAGCACAGAAGGGATTTTGCCCTGGGTACTCTCACTTTTTCATCCTTCTCTAGCGACTGACCTCAATTGCTCATAGTCAGGGAATAAGTGCAATTTCTCAAAATGTGTTATTGCGGCTAAAATGAATAATCACGGGTTTTGTGGCATTTTATTTTCATATTTGCGGTGTTTTTATTTTAACAAATATTCAGCGTCGACCCCCCCTCCCCGCGCAGTGTAGAGGAATCATAAGAGCATACTGTTAATTTCATAAGTGAAAAATGAATCTCTGTAAAGCGCTGCGTAAAAAATAGTAGCGCTATATAAGAATGAATAAATAATAATAAAAAAAAAATAATGTAAGAAAAAAAAACTGCAGCAAAAATGAAAAATAAAATGACCACCTTTTAATAAATATGCCCTAATACAGTAAACATGATGTCATAATACTGTAGGAGGCACAACACAGATCTATAAACAGACATATGGACACACACAGTCACATACACACACTGTATATCTACAGACATGCCTAAACACACAGTAACACACAGACACCAGTAATCTCATTTACCCAGCCATATACACGCAGATGCGCTCCAACACCCATCCAGACAAGAGCTCTACCCACAACACACCTCTAACTGAATCCTCCTATATCTCACCCATTACCATAGCACATTAGTCAATACCAGACAAAGCGTCTGTGTCTGTGCAGTAATCTATGGCCAGCAACCTGTTCAAATTCATTAAAAAAATTTAAAAAATCAAAAAAAATCACATCCACACCAAGTCTACAACATTCATAAAAAATAAATAAATAAAAATACATAAATAAATAAGTAAGGATTACAGAACAACAGCTAAAAATACATTCTCTCTCCAAAAAGCATTACTAAACATTACCATATAAGAGTATATTCATAACTCCTCAGCCCCTGGGACACAGATCTGTCTTGCAGAAATGGCTTTAAAACCATGCTCCCATTCACCTCTTTTATTATTATTATTATTATTATTCTCTAATATTAAAGGGGAGAGTTTTGAAAAAAAAAGATTATTGTATTTTTTCGCCCCCCTATTCTCCTTGCTGCTTTAGAGACGGTTGTGTCTGGCCGAATTTGACTACCGATGCTGCAATGCGATTCACAGATCAATAGAGCTGTTCTAATGGGGAAGGCACTCTGGAAGGAGCAGACAACGCTGGTGTAAGGAGGGTCTCCTGACGTCTGAGATGCTGTTCCCCCCTCTCATTGGGCGCCGCATCGAATGTTCTGCCAAGCAAAAAATAGGAATCAGTTTTATTGTCTGGTGGGGAGAAACAGTAGGCTGGAATTTTATATATATATATATATATATATATATTTTTTTTTTTTTTTTTTTTTTTTTCTTCGTCTCTAAGAGACAGAGGATAGGTTTTATCATACAGCCAGCCTATACTGTATCATTTAAGGACAAATCCCCCGGTAGTTAGTGGTCACCATACAAAAAAAAAAAAAAATCCTATTTATAACTGCAAAGTCCACAGCACAAGCATTGCAATAGCATCATCCAAGAACAAG